>JAJIBD010008474.1:0-92086 GCA_021461705.1 Cryptotis parvus | reverse complement strand
TTCTTATATTTTATCATGTTATTTTTGTGGGGGTCCACATAGTTGGTGATATTCAGGGCCTATTTGAAGATAGATATTTGGAGATGGCACCCTCCTAAACACTTATTATGGAACTAAGCAGTTCTGAGAATCAAATTCTTTTTGACATGCAAAACCTGTGCACTCAACAGGTTTTAGAGTTCTTAGAGTTTTTAGAGTTCCCAGTCCAGCATCTTATGTCCATGTATTAACTTGCTCTTTGGACTGACTCTATTTTCTATAAGTTTTAATGATCAACTGAGGTTTAATAGTTTAGCATTTTTAGGTTAGTCAATAAATTCAACTTATAACTGAGGAAAATTATGACTAACGGTGACACTCAGTTTTGACTATCAAACTAATAATATATTAACCAATTTACTTGTTATTAAAAGGTTAACACTCAGACCATAAAAAAATTGCCATGTCTTGATTTACTCCAGAAATTATGTGGGAAAGTTTTTCTAAATTGTGTTTTAATAGTTTTCATATGTGTGAATAATGTAGTTTGAAGAATGGTAGAACTGTAGCTTGGAGTCAGTCTATACCAGTGATCCAGGGTCAATTGTATGTTTATTTATTTGTTATTTTTATTTAAATGCTATGATTTACTAAATTATTCATAATAAAGTTATTTCAGCCATTCAATATTCCATTACATATACCATCACCAGTGTGATCTTCCTTACACTATTGTCCCCACTTTCCCCACCAACCTTTGGATCCTGTCCCCTATACATTTACTTTATATTGCTTATTACAACAAAATGGCAAACAGGATCATCAGGAAATAGGTTAATAAAAGTCAATCGGTGGTCATAGCTTCATCTCATGATGATGTTTACTATAGTCATTATCAGGGCATCTTCTAAGCTGGTTGGTGCTGATGGAGCCTGTTTACTCTTTTTCTCATTGAGGTTGATCAGCTTCTAAGATTTAATCCCCAGAGTTGCTATATCAATTTTAAGAGCCTTTGTTTCAGGAAAGCAGGTCACCAAATGCTCATATATTATAATTAAAACATAATGAGAAAAATATACTGGACTTATAGTGGAAAAAATGAGTTTTCTTTCACCTATTCTGAATGGGTACAACCTTGGGTTCTACTGATATTTATGTGTTAAAAACTACACACAGATTTGTTGCCAGGCAACCGTGGTAGTGGATATGTAAGATGTAGTGATAGGATAATGTTATGAAAAAAAGCTTCATGGTGTCAATGAAACTGAGAAGAAATGGTGTGTTAGATCTCTATCTGATTAACACATTGTACAATGTGATCATGTTGGAAATAAGCATGCTCATCAAATGCACACAGATTTTTCGATCATGAAATAATGGTAAGTAGATGTCAAAGATTTTTTGATTACCTAATAAACACATTTTGACAAAAAATAGTCTAAAAATTAAAACTATCATGAGATAATTAAAAATTAGCAACACTGTAACAATGAGGAAATATAAAAGTGATTTTAGATACAAAATGAGAATCTAATAAAATTATATAAGTTGTCTTTAAATACTCTTAAAATAATTTAAGATTTCTTTAAATATTTTTAGGGAAGAAAAGCATCCTGCTTTGGAAGTTATGGGAAGACACATAAAATTAACATTACATAAATTGAAGCTTTTTTTGTGTGTTTTTTTTTTGGAGGGGTCACATCCGACGATACTCAGGAGTTACTCCTGTCTCTACACTCAGGATTTATTCCTGGTGGTGTTCAGGGGACCATATTGGCTGTGTGCAAGGCAAATATCTACCTGCTGGACTATTGTTCTGGCCCCATGAATTGAAATATTATTGAATAGATAGAAGATCTAAAAAAAAAGGATCTCTTGTCTTGTATCACTTGTCTTCCCATTGTTCATCGATTTGCTCAAGCGGATGCCAGTAACATCTCCATTCATTGGGAATGAATGGAGATAATACATTGGAAAGTATTATTCCGATGGCCAGTCATTGCCTCATAGCTCTTGCCTGAACTAGATCTAATTTAGAAGCTGGAGCAGGTGTCTTAGAAGACCTATAACGTATTAACAATACGGGAGAGTGTGGTCAGCTTTCTAGTTCTGTCCCTCAAGAACTACTGTCTAAAAATAGATGATTTCCCACTACTCCATACCCCAGTCTGCTTCTACTGCAGCCACTCCTCTGTCTCTGTCTCTCTCTTTCTACTTTTGGTGATAATGGTTTGCTGTACAGGTACTGTAAGAGGAAAAACTGAGCACCTTGGTGTTGGGAAATGTCTACAAATGAAGGGGCTAGTACTGGAATATAGTATGACTGAAACCCAATAATGGACGGCTTTGTAACTGCTTATTTCACAAGTGATTCAATAAAGAAATCAGTACAAAAAAAAAAGAAAAAAGCAGGCTGATTACCAAAAAAAATAAAAATAGAATAAAGCAAACAAAATTAAAAATAGAAGATTTTTCAATTGGATTCTCTAAAAGGGCATCTTTTAACAGTTCTTAGGTGCAACCAAGTCATTACATACTGCATTGTAAATCCATTAACTTTTATTTAAAAAACAATATTGAGGCTTTTATCTGAACTTAGGGTAACTCCTTTGCAGTTGGCTATGCATTTTTGAGAAAATGAATTTTTACCTATACTTCACTGTTCAATGTATCTGTTTATTATAACAAATTTATTTATAAATTGCCACAAACATCTGTATGTTGAAATATTGACTAAGAGCTCATTAATTATAAAACAATCAGGTATGTTTAGCCTGTGAGAGAGCTCAATGGGCTCAATGCATGCTTAGTGTACAGGAGGTGCTGGCTTTATCCTTAAACCATCTGATCTGTCTGAGAACTGTCAAAAGGGATGGTGGAGCCTCTAAGCACTGCTGAGTATTGCGCAGAATTCAATAACAAATTCTATTTGGGGGCTGGAGAGAGAGTAGCAGACTCAAGGCATAAACCAGTTTAATATTTGGTACTGAGTGTATGGGGGGGAAGGCTCTGGCCTTCAGGACGGGATCCTCTCCCCCAAATATCAGATATCACTTGTCAAGGTATGTAGAGAAAGCTGACAGGTGCATGTTTTGCATGCCAGAGACTCTAATTCAACCATCAACACCCAACGTGTACAGTTTTTTGGACTAGCTTGTGAGTTCCACAGGAGTGACCCATAAAAATGCAAGACAAAGTAGGGAAAATGGGTATAAGAACTAAGAATTATTATACTTACTAACTCTAGGAGGTAATCAGAAAAATTTGAACAATTTAAGTAAATTTGGAGGTTAAGAAAAATAGCAATCAAGTCTCGATAACTTGCCAGAGTTTTTTAAAATAGGGAAATGGAACTATTTCTAGCACACTTAGCAACATTTCGGCTCACAGTAATAAAGCTATAGAAAGTTATGACTTTTTGAGTGTTTGAAACCAAGTTGACATCAGAGGACTTGATTATAATAATCATGAGATCACCTTATACAGACTTATTTTTTAATGTGTAAGACTAAAAATGGAACAAACATTTACATTAATTTCAGTATGTTTCTAAGTCTGATTTAAAAAGTTGCAGTGAAAAAATTCATCTGCTACCTAAAGAAGATTATTTACTATTCTCTGGGGAAAGGAGCCCAGCAGTCAAAAAACAAAGCATTTTGCTTTATTTTATTCAAATCATCTACTTGGATGCAATCAAAATAATTACACAGATATTTGTACTTTGATGACACAAAAGTTGATGAAAATGTTTTATTTAGTATTTTTAATGACAAAACTAAAGATAATAGGTAATTTGGAATAAGAAAAGACTGAATGAGAAAAATTTTTATCAAGGAAACTTTTATCTTCCACAGTTAAGTGCTTACCTTCCACAGTTAAGTGCCAAGAAAAACAAATGTCCTTATCTTAAGAGAGAGATACAGCCTGGCTGAAAGGTGAGGCATCAATACCTGTTGTGAGAACCCTTTACTAGTGCTAATTGTTCCGGGGAGCAGTGAATGGGGAACAGCAGACCCAGGGGTTGCATGGAACTAGCTGCAATAAAAAGAAGTCCTACACTTTATGGGCCTCTGAGCATGCAGCTAACCCTCCTGATTACAAAAAGTACAGAGTGCCATTAAAAGGCCTTAAGATTTCCCGAAGATGATTATAAAGGCATATAACATCTGTTCTCAACCATGGGCGACAGGAGAGAAAGCATGCACCACATGCAACAAAGAAATCCAACTGAGTGAGAAAACGCAATAGCCAAGAAAGACAGCTGGGTCTAAGCATTGTTACAATGACGGTGACCCATGAGACCCTTTGACTCCCTGACCGGATCGATTTTGTTCTGCCACCAAAAGGACCATCTGGGACATCCTCAGTTATTGTCACTATTGACAAAAGGGGCACTATTTACTTGATATATTAGATTGGAGATTGGAAATAAACATCTAAAAATGCTTGGTGCTGCAGAGCCCTTTCTTGCCTGTTCAAATGGTACAGAATTGAGAGTGAAAAAAGGAATTACCTTTTTATGGAAATGGCTGCCATTTCCAGATCTTTTTGCACAATTCCAAGTAAAATTAATTTTATATATGTTCATATAAGCAATCATTATAAACACACTTACACACTATATATATATATATATATTCATATATACATACATATTGTAATCATATAATATATAGATGTGCAGATTTCCATGCAGTTTGGAGAGTAGGATGGAAAAATGTGTCATTATGGTTTTTGTTTGGGACCAGCACAGCATTTCTCTGGGCTTACTCATGCTCTTGAGCTCAGGGCCAACTGCTGGAGAGGTTTGGGGGAGTTACAGGGGTGCTAAAAATCCAGCCGGATTTGGGTGCATGCAAAGCAAGTGCTACATGCTGTGTACTACACGCTGTGTACATATGTGTGCTACATCTGATTCCAATATTTCATTATTTTTATATGGTGAGCAGAACACTTTGGCTCCTTTTAATGTTAATAGTGATACTATAATCTGAAAGGAGAGATTAGGAATTCTTTAACATGTAGATAATCACCATAGTTAAGAGAATCTAAATTTTTTTTTGGTATTGTTTTTGTTGGTATAATTTAATTTAATTTATGGTCTTAAATATTGAAAACATTTATTACGATTTATATTCGTACATTATTCACAGTTGTAACAGAAAATAACTTCACATCTAGTTCTGCCTCTATTTTGTTACTTTTTTACTATAACACCGTGATATAATACAGTTACCAAAGTGTTCATATTTGGGTTTCAGTCATACAGAGATTCTAAACTTTTAAATGATCTCAAAGACTTATGGGAAATCCCTTCTAACTTTCTGTAAAGAATACATCTGAGACCCAAGTTGTTTTGATTAAGATAGATAAAGAAAAAGATAAGGCAGAATATTATAATAACAATGACAAATATCATTTGAGCTGAGGCGTTATATACTTGTTGAATCAAATTAAATTAATTATTAATTAGTTTACAAAACCACACAATTCATAACTGCTTTCTATGCAGGCTCATTAAATATTCGTCTTCTCTGAAAATTATATTTCTACAAAGTTCAATAAATGTCTTTTATGTGCCTTTTCTTAGCATCTTAGCATTTTTTAGTACATCAGTATTATTTTCGTATAATTCTTTAAAAAAATAATGTCTTATGTTAATCATGGATTCCTATGTTCTTGTCCTCTCTCCCAAGGTTCAGGTAAATGGCATATGAATGGAAAAATCTAGTTCTTCAAGGGGTACGTTATTGTTTCTTTGTTGGGGATTCATACTTGGCAGTTCTCAGGGTTTCCTCTTCCTCTGTAATCAGAGATAATCTCTGATATCTCTGCAATCTCGGTGGGGTGCAGGGGGACGTAAGAGAGTGCTGGACTCTAACTGAGGCTTGATGCATCAAGGCTCCTACCTTCTTCATTGGGCTACTGCCCTGGAGATCAGGAATATTTTAAATCAACAAGCAGATGTCAACTTCATGTTCTTAATCAAAAGTCAACCTTCCAATAACATATATCTCTATTTTTATCAAATAACAACCAAGGTCTTCCTGATTTCATCTTTAGATTTCAAGCCATATCCAAAACAACATGTCATTAAAACAACAGCATTAGAGAAAATAAATTAATCACTTAGTTAATATTTGAAAAGCTTCCTCACACAGGAAATTAAAAATAACTTCATAATACATAACCTATGTTCATACCAGTTTAGTAGGCAGATCACTGTATCACTGTCACTGTCTTCCCATTCATCATCGATTTGCTCGAGCGGGCACCAGTAACATCTCCATATGACCTGTCTCATGCAAGTAGAGCCCAAGGGCACCTGCTTGCTCCAGGAACATAAAGGGCCTCAAACCATTCCATCATTCCATGGGAATAGTAGGCAGACAGTTATGGAATATAGATACACTGGTTTAGTGACACTGACAGTTTGGTGGGGTGTAATGTCGAAATACTGTACTCCTGAATATTTTAAGTAAGCAATTTATTATGCTCATGTTAATGACTAATGGATAAAAGAAAAGAGATACAAACTTTCAGTATTAAGTTATGAATAATGTATAGTGTGAGTATGATACCTAATTATAAATATGAATATATATATACTTTTCTTAAAATTGTTTTTATATATGAATAATAATACAAAATAATTAAATAGATTAGTGAAATGGCTTACTATTGTAACTTTGGCTTACTATTGTTTGATAATACTGACCAGATATTATTTATCTTGAAATAGTTTAATGTGTATAAGTCTTGAGTTGATAGCATTGCACTGATTTATTTATTTTAAGTCATTTTTCATTCAGCTATTGAAATTATTTTTAATTTTTTGAAGTCATCATTGCATATTACATTTTTTGAAGTCATTTGCTCCATGAAATTTCAGAACTATTGTAGTTCTTTTCTTTTCTTTTTTTCTTCTCTCTCTCTCTTTTTTTTTTTTTTTTTTTGCTTTTTTTTGGGTCATGCCCGGCAATGCTCAGGGGTTTCTCCTGGTTCTGCACTCAGGAATTACTCCTGGCGGTGCTCAGGGGACCTTATGGGATACCGAGGATTGAAGCCGGGCCAGCACAGGTCGACTGCATGCAAGGCAAACACCCTACCCGCTGGGCTATAACTCCGGCCCTGTTGTAGTTATTTTCAATTAAATTATTCCATAGCTGTGTGTCTCTATATCTTTTTTGGAGGGAGGGTGTTGGGTCACACACAGCATTGCTCAGGTCTTATTCCTTGCTCACACCTGGTGATCACTGTTGGCACTGCATCACATTTGGGCTGCTGGGGATTGAACCCTGGTCAGACGTGTGCACAGTGAGGACCCGGCCTCCTCTACTATTGCTCCAGCTGTGGCTATTCTGAGACAGGAAAAGACACATCTACTGGTGCTCAGGATTCACTCCTGGTGGCAGTTGGAGGACTAAATGCATTTCTGGCAGCTGCCATGCTCAGCTTCAAGTGGAGCTGGCCATGTACAACACGATAGACTCACTTCTGTGCTCTCTAGCCTGTGTATTGTCATACTCTAGTCCTTGCCTTGATCTATTTTCACTCATAATTGTACTGGCATAAACTTGAGTGACAAACAAAAAGTTCAGTGGCAAGTATTGTGCAGACCAATGCTTGATTATTTTCTTTAAAATTTTAAAATTAAGTCTATAACAATGCAGAGCTTCAGTTTTTGTCTGCTCTGCCAACAGCAGTGCCAGAAGTCGAAGGCCTCTCTATCCTACTCAGTGAGTATTCACTGCACTGATCATCTTCAAGTTTTCTGAATGACACGGGAGTGGGAATAGAGGACCCACGTCTTAGTGACAACGTTTCTCTTTAATGTAGTCATTCGTCTCCGAGATGTTAGTATGACTTGAATTTTGAAGCCTTCAAATAATTATATTTTTATATTTTCTCTAAAATAAGTAATTTGCTTCTATGAGTGTTTGAATTATGATATAGCTGGACATCATCTTAGATATTTTGGGGGTCAGGGATGTCAAAATTAGGAAATATTGGAAAAGGCATCAACTTATCAATTCCAATTCATTCATCACCAATTCTGAAAGAAGTCATCCCTTCATCATGGATATAACTTGTCATAACATCTTGGTTTTCTAATGCCTAATTCAACTCACAGATTGCCTATCGTATGAATTGTATTAATTGGAGAACATGTATAAATCTGTGAATTTAGAAGCTGACTTCTTTTAGCAATCGTTTTTGTGTTGTAACATTCAAATGTAGTCTTGAAAAATTAATTTAGGTACTATGTTCACGATGCACTATATGCAACTATCCGGTTACAGAGAAATAGGAGGTCCTGGTGCAAACATTTGGCCTTTTTACCTGAGAAAAGTAAAGGAAAAGCAGTAAAAGGATCAGAACCAAGTTCACACCCCCAAAAAAAGAGGTTTAATGCCTTTTTATGGTCATCTTTGGTCATGTGCAAATTAGTGATTTTTCTGTGGTCTGGGAGGTGTTTACCCCCTCCCCTCCATAATCTAGTTCTATCAAATCCCCATTTTGATTCTCATAAGATTTCATCCAACAGTTGACAGGAAATTTATAAATGGTTATAGTGCAGATATTTTGTTATTTATGTTACTATAAATGATTACTTTTAGGGCTAATGAGCTAAATTAACATGTGTAGTAAAGAAGAGCTCAGAGCTCAGTTGTATCAGATTTATTTTATATTCTGCTCCTAATAATCAGTATCAAAGTCCTATCTTGGAATTTGTTGCTGGTGCCAACAGTAAAGTAGTAGGTAATACATAGCTGTATATCCTGCTAATGACTAAAAATGATAGGGGTCAACTAAATGATGAAAGTTTAGGAGACTATGTTATGCCTATTCCATACCATACTTTCAATTGCCGACTAGAATGTTCAGATCTAAATATTAATATTAGTACATTCGATGTCCTGTGACATGTCCTTGTTTTCGTATGGTCCATTATATTTGTAAATAAATGTTAACTTATGTTTAGTACAACTAATACCATTGTGAATACTTTAAAGCATATAGTAAAAATAAAATCACAACATAAGATCTATGTTTAAGCTTTAATTTTTTATTCTATTAAAGTGAAATACAATAGCAGTTAGTGAGGATAACTGAACTGAAAAGTGTATCCTTTGTCATAAATTAACACAGTTAAGATGATAATTCTAAATGTATATCACTACTGAATTTTCTTCAAGAACTATTTCTACTTTACTGACACTTTCACAGTAAGTTAAATTAGGAATGTGGGTACTTAACTGTGCCAATTTTAAATATCACATTTCTTAAAGAGATGAATTTGATAAACAGAAATGAAATTTTTTACTAGGTCAATAGCAAGTTAATAATTGTGGAATTTGTATTTTTTCTTCAGACCACAGAAATCATATAAGAAAATCTCATTACATATGAAAATGTACTTTACAAGTAATTATTGAATGAAAAGACAAATATAATTAACAGAATAAAGTTAAGACAAATGAATTTTGATATTCTGTGTCATGTATAATTTGACATTTGGAAATTCACATGGGCTTATCTGAAAAGTATGTGATAATTGATGTCCAGAACTCAAGAAATGGGTCACAATATTCTTTCTGCATTGAATAATTCATATAAATTTGTATATAAGAAATGCTTTTAAAATAAATGTTGGAACTTAGTCCCAGATCACTAATATTCCATTAAGAAGGTTAAATTTAATTGCATGTATTATAGATATTATCTTTCTATTTCCCCAACTGACAAGAAAAATGTAATTATTTTGAAACATGATAATATGCTCTAAATGTTTGACCTTTCTACAGTTTAAGCAATAAAGCTCACTCCAGGGTGTTCTGTTGGAGCATAATATTAATATGCTTAAACTGAACTGATTTCTGATTAAATATGCTAGTATACTACTAATATCATAACCTCTGAAGTAGTTTAAAAGTCCATAAGTACCACATGCAGAATTGATTACTTGAGAAAATACATGATTTTACAATTATGTTTGCCTATTTACATGATATTTTTGGATGCACATTATTACTTAAATACCCAGTTAAGTGTGTAGCAAAGAAGTCTGTAAAATGATATATTACTTTTATGTATTTAAAAAATAAGATGTGACTGTTTCAGTGAATAATTGCTGACATATTAAAATTTCATCAGCAGAATAAAACAAGTTCTATACAAATTACTTAGACATTTAGCCAGCTGACAACTTTTACATAGTTTATTTTTGAGTTTTGGAGATGCTAAAAGAACCAAAAGTCATGTAAATGGGAGAATTCCAAAAACTGTCTATAAAATGACTCCCATCTCATTTAATATCTGATGAATTTTTTGAGATTAATGCATTTATATTCTCACTTGATAGAAGTGATATTCATCATTTCATTCATTGTTATCTATGTAGATTATACATTCTTTTTTAATAGACTTTAATTAATTAATTAGTTTTGATTTTGGGGTCACACCCAACAATGCTAAGGGATTGATGCTGGCTCTGCACCCAGGAATTACTCCTGGCGTTGCTCCAGGAACCATATGGGATGCCTGGGATTGAACCCAGGTCAGCTGCTTGCAAGGCAAATACCCTACCCACTCCGGCCCCATAGATTATAAATTCTTAATGTAATATTTCACTGTATCATTGTTTGTTTCCTGAACTACTAGCAGTCACATCCACTTTAGTGAAAGTATGAGGCAACGTTCTTTGACAATATCATGCTAGTCCTTGTAAATCTCTCAAAGATAGACCAGGAGATACCGCCACCAGCACGGATGATCTACACTGAGCTTCAGAGGTTCATGATGGTATCTCAGGAGAGAGTAACTAGTCACAAAACTTTCCTGGATACACCGTCCACTGCTGAGAACTCAGGGTGCCCTTGAGTGAGGGTGACCCAAGTCCCCACTCTGCTGAAGCAACAGCTACACTCACACCTCTAGAGTGATTGTCGCGCCAATGGCCAGCCACCACCACCCCATAACTGTGCAAAAGCACCAAACTGCTGGAAGTTTCAGGTACATTCTCAATTTTATTTTGACTTGAGAATCCTGGGGCCTTTCAAGAGTGGGGCTGACAGACTTTTCCCTCCTCTTGTGCTTCCAGAAGCTCCAAGAGCCACACACACCCCACAAATGCCACCAGGTAAGCTGGCTGCCCAGTTAAATATTCTGGATCTTATGGAGCGCACAGCATCTCCAAACTCTACAATATTAAAATCCCGGTAGGAACTTGACTTAGAGGCCAAGCAATCTACCCAGAAGGTTCGACTAGCAAAGGCAGCTTCATAAACCGTTAAAAAGGACGTAATGATCTCATGGTGACATAGAACAACTTTCACAAATGTTCTTTTACATTTCAAATGTTCTTTTGAATTCGTTTTGATGATTCTGTTTGCCAATAACTGGTAACGCTCAATATGAAGTGAATTATTTTGGGCTTGATGGGTGATTGGGGAAGTGGGGAAGCAGGTGAGGAAGGGGACTGCCATGGTGGGGCTGGGGTTGGAAGATGGAATGCCTGCGACAAGTGCTATGTGAACGACTTTGTAAAAAGCATATTTAAATAAAGTGGAAAGGCGTTAGATCAGGATAAGTGATTAGTTAAAATGAGTGGACTTACCATAGTTTATTGATTCCAAATTAAATGCTAAATAAGGGATGTCTAAGAACATCCCGTGCAAGAAATAGGGATAGCAAAATCTCTTCCCTCTTCAATGCAATAAAAATGTGGAAATTGATCTATAGACAGAAGGTGAAAAGAGTAAAAAAAAAGAAAGACCCCAGAATATTATGATCCATGCTCTGTTCCTGTCACACTAGCCTTAACTCTCAAATAATCTGTATTAAAACAGAACTTTCTGATACAGGGGAAATTACTCTTTATGTTATGAGAGTTTCTACCACTCTATTTTATATACTTTTCACATACCATTTTCATCAGTTTTGGGAATGGGGTTTTGGGCCTCCCCAGCAGTGATGAGGACTTGCTCTGGCTCTGTGCTTAGAGATGACTCCTGGCAGTGTTCAGGTCATAAAATCCGGTGCCAAGGATTGGACCCAGGCTAACTGCATTCAATACCTTCTCTTCTGCCCTATTTTCATTGCCTTCACATATAAAATTATTCCGACCCTGACGCAGAACCAAGGTGTTCCCATAATATTTGTGCATTTGATTTCATGAAGTCAAGGTAAAAGAATATAAAATCTTGTAGGAAAGCAATTAGCCTCCAAGTTATGTCAACTACGTGGTGGTTCAGGAACAATGTCATTGCCGCTCGCCATCGAAATACTCACTTCCCCCTATTGAATATACCTATTGAATATACCCCTATTTAGTATACCTATTGAATATACCTCCTGTAGATGCTTATCTTCTGTATAGTCTACAGAAGCCTTTTGTTCAAAATTTTTGGCATGTTCTTTTGGATTTTTTTTGATAAATATATGCTAGAGTTTGGGCATAATTAGGTTAGCGTTAAAGTTGAATGTGTTTATGAAGTTGTTTGCTTGCTCATGTATTACGCTTATCATTAGCACCAAATAATATAACTAAAGAGGGAATGTAAGTTTATTTATATTGGGAGCTTAATGTGGAGGGCCTTCATTTGTTCTGCTAGGACTACACAAAATATGAGTACTGAAGTAGAAAGTCGCCTCTTGTAGAGAGTAAAGCTTCCACACAACCTCCAATGCATGTGTTTTCAAGAACTTGAGAGATCATTTGAAAACTGTATATACAAAATATCCTTTTCTTTCAGCTCCTAATTCATTGGCATGTAATGTCCTCCAAAGTATACTTTGCTTTGCAGTTCATCATTTCTCTCAGTGCCATGTGCCAGCAAAATTATAAGTATAATTCATTATTTTGCTTTGGATTTTTTGGTCCATTCTTTCCAAAACAAATGACAGCTACCTTGAGGCAATCAGCCTTGTGTGGGAAAGAAATACTCTTAATCATATTGTTGTCAGAGGGACGATTCTACTTTGCCTGCTTGAACACAATTTGCTTTCAATTTATTTTTCCTCTTCAAGGTGATAAAAGAGCCAATATTTCTAACTGCTAAGGATGCATATTTGCCAGCAACTTCCACTCCAGCAGATAGCTTTCACTTCATTTACAGATGAGAATAATAAGGCTCAAATTAAGATTATACAGTGTATTTTGTGATTTGTAGCAAGTTCCTTTGAAATGTATATTTTCGTCAAGCTAGACCTTTCTTTAGCAGGAACTTGAGGCTGTGTATAAATGTTATCAGAAAACAGACTCAGGGCAATCACACACGTACATATGCAGAATGCTAGATCAGTTCTGAACCTCGAGATAAACAAAGAGGATCTGGAGATTTCCTGCTGGATGTCAGGAGTCACCTTGCAGTCCAGAGCGGCACCATCAGGCTAAGAGTAAGTCCCACTTAATTTAAGGAACCTGGGTTTTAAATCCTGGCACTTTAGATCTCAGAGAAATCATGGAACTTGAGCTAGAAGATTTAACTCTTTTGGTTCCAGAAAAATATATGAAAGTAGTCTCTACCCGAGAACCAGAATCTTTTTAGAGGAAAAATTTAAGGAGAGCGCAGTGTAGATAAAAATGGAGAAATTGATGAGGAAGAAAATATCTTAGACAATAAAATGTTTATTAAGATAAGATACATTTTCAGGAAAATTACTAAAACCGAATGTTAAACCAGTCATCAGTACTCAGAAAGAATTTAATTGCTCATAATAAAAAGGTCATATTTAAAACTAATCACTACACAGACATGATGCAAATAACTGATAGTGAGTACAAGGACAAACATGAACTTTTATTACTATGTGATAAATGGTATGAAATCGATTTGTGTCACCACAGTCACACTTTTCAAAATGTCATATTTATATACAAATGACCTTTTCTAGAAGACAAACATCTATAACTATGTAAATGTTTTGTTAAATGATACCAAGTGCGGATGACTTGTTTTCTCTGTTTAAAATTCAACTTTGTTCATTCAAGAGGAAAAGATGTACTAACTATAGTCTAGCAGTTATTTCATAGTAGTTATTTTTAAAAGTCAATATATGACACAAAGTAATTAAATGAAAAAGTACTGAAATTGAGTTACTTAATATGCTTGAATAAGGACAAAGTGATATACTAATAACTTAAAATGATATATCATGATTTGATTGGAGGAAGTGCGTTTTTCATACATGCAGGATGATTGTTAAAAATGTCAAAATCTAACTGCTTAGGATAATAAACGTATTGCAAATGTATCTAGAGTGTTTAGCAAAAATGGTTCTGCTGAACTTGCTTACAGTTGATTAAACCTTGACATTAGCTCATTTGCAAATAATGTAACACTGTGAAGACTCAGACGTCTGGGTAAGAATTTTGTGTCTCTTTTTTCTCCATAGATTCATTGAGCTGTCTTGAGAATATCCATCGCATAATAAAAACAAAGACTAATTTCAACAATGGAAATATGTATATCTTTCTAAAATGTTTCACTTGATCACTTGGCATCCCATTATTCATTGATTTGCTTGAGCCGGCTCCAGTAACATTTCCATTTGACCCTATCATGTGCCAGTGTAGCCCAACGGCATCTGCTTGCTTCAGGAATACCTCAGTGAACTTGCTTACCATGTGGATATGGTCGGCTGTGCTGAATCCTTTTAGGAACCCAGCTTCCTGCATGGTTGTCCTTCATCTAATGTTCTGCCAATCCTGTTCAGAATGACTTGAGTGAACAGCGTGTAGATGACAGACAACAGGCAGAAGGGGTGCAATTATATAAAATGAAATTATATTAAAGATTATATAAAATGTGTACATTCATATAATTTCTGATATTGTGCAACATCAGAAATTATGTAAATTTAAATAACCAAGCAGATTACAGGATCAAACCACTTCAAACTGCAAGTCAGCTAATATTTAATAGACAAATAGTGTAAGGTCTGGAAGACATCAAAATTGAGGTCAATTATCTAAAGAAATCATACATCAGATGGAGTTATTGGTTATTATATCACATAAAAAATTATCAAATCCAGAAAATATTTTCCTTGATTTGGAGATCTCTGAATTGAGAAAACAAGGTATCAACACATAGAGACAAACAGAATGCATAAATACGTCTACTTACCACATAAATATAGATAGGTACATAGTGAGATGACCCAGAGCACTTCCAACTACACTAGGTAAATGTGCCAAGAATTTTACTTCAAGAAGAGGGTGAGTGCCCTATTAAGTACTAATTATCACTCCTTCGATTAGATTCAACACCAGGATTAGTTCACATTTCATCTCTAGGTTTTCATCGAATTAGGTTGCTGATGCAAAAAAAAAAAAAACAAAAGAAAAACAAACAATATAAAATGTTTGAAATAGGAGGCCATTAATAGTTAAGTTTTCAGTTGAAACGGTTTTGCTTACATTTTCGGGTTGAGTGAAGACAATTTCAATAAAGTATGCCTCCTAAAAAAGTTGTCCACTACATGTTTATCTTAAGATGTATTTCATATTTGTATAAATAATCCTTAAACTTTTTGAACATTTTTCCATTGAAAATTTATTTATACCTTTTCAACTCAGTAAAAAAGCAAGTTTATTTACTGACTGCATCAATAAGTTCAGTTCTTCAATTTATGACCCAGCAAACCTTCTCTGCATGAGGCTGATATCATTGCCATTATCAGTGGCTCTCTTGTACAAAACAGAAAAACAGAATGTATCTAAAAGAGATAGGATGTAGAGAGCCTTAAAAAAAGTACAGTGCTGCTACAGATAGCAAAAGAAATAAACATATTTCTGGTTAATGATATCTTAATAAAAGAAAAGGTTCATATGTACAAGATTTGTGAAAAAGGACAATGTCCTATGAGAGTATGAACACATTAAAATTATATTGTGTCTCTAAATAGTAAATGGGGTTGAGATAGGGCACTCTAAAGCACCGAGACAAAGGCAGTACGGAAGTCAACAACACCACCCCATATAAGTTCATGTTAAAAAAAAGTGTTGGTCTACACAACAGCAACTACAAGGTTGTGGGAGGGAATCTTGAGACAATGAGAGGAACATTGTGATGTAGTAGTGGAACATTGTCATGTTTGAGTCTACGTTATTAATAGTTCTACAAATGGGTGTAACTAAAAAATCAGAAGAGTAAACTATTTGAGAGATTGCAGAACTCCCTAGAAATGATAGCATCTGTCTTCAATTGTAAAAATGATGCTCAGATAGACTCTGGTGTTTACTGGCAAGCACCCAGAGTTCATTGTCTCAAAAGTATTCACTAGGGTGAGGCACACGGTTCAAGCATAGCATGTGTGTGGCTCTGATTTGAGTCCTGACTCTACAGAACAGCATAGAATATCCAAAACACTGGTAGTTATTCACTGAGCTCATTGTTTTTCTGCAGAATTAAAAAAAGTGTTCATTGTTATTTCTTTTTATCTATATACATGAGAATGCCACATTTACTAATAAAGAATTATATAATAATATAAATAAAACATTTTATTACTAGTGTCCCTTATGCAAAGAAGATAATAGCTAATATTCCAAAGAAAATGACTGTTTGTTATTTATGAATCACGTGACAAATTCTAAGTAATTTACAATCTCATAAATATACTCTGACATGAAAATACTCGAAGGAAATTTAGTAGTTTATGCATAATCCTTACAAATGTCTACTTTATGATGACAGAAAACATTTAAATGTTTTTGTATTATGAGAAGAATTGGAATTAGTGCTTATGCTAATAGTAATACATATAAAATTAAGTGAAAAAACATCTGAATAAATGAGAAGAAGTAACTGTTGAAAACAGGCATTAGTGAATGAGAAGGTAGTGATAGATATATTTATTTCTATCATACTGCTAAAAGTCAGTTAAAATGATAAAATTTCAATATTGTGAAAATGAAAGATAACAAAGTAATTTCTACAGCAAGCAAGTTGCATACTTGATCTGAATAGAAAACTGATTTGAATGACTTTACTGATTACAAAAAAAAGTTGCTATTTGGAAATAATAAGAAAAATTCTAAATTAGGAGAGAAGCAAGCCTAAATTTGTATGTGCAAAATGTTAATAATTCTTGTTTAGGATATTATAGCTACTATGAGTGGGAATATCTTTTAAAAAAGAACTCTATAATAATTTTAGTTTATTAGGAAGTTATTTCCACATTCAAGTCTAAAGAGTCTATGTACAAAAATAAAAAGTTTGTCTGTTTAACTTCAATGAACCTAACAGAACCTAATAAGGTCACTAATCAGTTACTGCCATGTGTGGCTCTGTTACCGACAGGCCAAATACACTACAATATTCCCAAGTTTGTCTTATGCAGCCTTAGTGGATGGCAGGACATTGTGCAATTAAACAGTATGGTGTTCATACCAGTCTGAAAATACCTACCAGCACCGTTCTCATAACATATTCCTGCTCTTAACTAGCCACTACTATGTTGTACTTGGACAATCAACTCTGTATGCCCTTAAATGGAAAGTTTGTTTTAAGATTCTAGTTAACACTGTCAGCATTGAATACATTTCATAGTTCAGTTTTTTTCTTTTCTTTGAAATAATACTCTAAGAACATTTAATCAGAATGGACTCTTTTTCTGTCTCAATAGGAGAGTTTTTTACAGTTTATGCTGTGTCACTATGAATGACTATGGCATCCCCAATAATTTGTTTGTTTTCAGATAAGATCTAATTGTTTTCAATAAAAAGTGTGATATTCTCTGTACTCAGTTGGCATCCCTACATGTTTTTTCAAGTTTTTTATTTATTTATTTTTTTAAGTATTTTATTATACCACCGTGAGATATACAAATAAAAAAGATATACAATTAAAAAGTTCATGTTTGAGTTTTGGTCATACAGTGTTTCAGCACCCGTCCCTCCACCAGTGCCCATCTCCATACAAATAAAAAGATATACAATTAAAAAGTTCATGTTTGGGTTTTGGTCATACAGTGTTTCAGCACCCGTCCCTCCACCAGTGCCCATCTCCCACTAACAACATCCCTGGTTCCCTCCCCCTAACCCAGCCCTGCTCCATGGCAGGTTCTTTATTTCTTTGCCTTTCTCTCTCTTTCTCTTTTCCTTCCCTTTTAGACTATGGATTACAGAACATACATTAAAAAGGTTGTCATGTGAATCCTTTTGCCTCTATTTCATGCTCAGTTCTAGGTTGGCATTAGTACCCTCGACAATTATTAGCACCCTGTTCCATTTTCTGTCTCTCCTAAACTCTGACTCCCACACGTTTGTGATAATTTCCACCCTTGACAAGACCTCCCGATATATGCTTCACTTGACCTTGGATATAGGTATCATAATATGTACATATATATTTATGCCATGCAAATAAATGCAGTCATTCTGTATCTGTCTCTCTCCTTCTGGCTAATTTCGCTCTTGTTGTTGACTTACTCTTGGCTCTAGACACAGTGATTACTGCAGGTCTGGGGTCCCATATGTGACATTGAAGGTCTCACCAGCACCCACTGTATAGAAGACACATCACTTAACTAGTTAACATACCTATGTCACTAGACTTTATACGAGCTTAAAAGCTTTTGTATGTCAGGATAAAAGACAACACCATTTCAAACAACGGCATCAGAGTATTTTGAGCAAGAATTCCAAAGTAAAAGATAGTCTGTCACCTCAGTGTAGGACTTGTATTTTGAAAGGGTAAGGAAGACAGGGATACAGACAGTGACAGTGAACCAAAGCAAACTGAAAGTCTAGGATGTGTTTTTATAGCCTAGTAAAGTTATCTTATAGTCTGGTAGTTATTCTAGTTCTGCAGAATTGTTTACTGGCTATTTTAGATAATTTTGACAAACCCAGGCATAGGAATCATCTGTAATTGTCAAGTTCCTTGCACCCCCTGTTGTTCACAGGATTCCCCGTTGTCAAAATTCTGGAAAAATGACAGGCATAGGATCTGAATAAGCTTACAGGAAGGAATTTAACACATTGTCTGGAGAGGGCATAAAAGCAAGCTAAATTAAAAATAAATACATAAAATTGCAATTATTCTATAAGCTTTAACAAGGAATCTCGAACCTACTTTATCTGAATCCCGCAAAGAAGATTCATAGATATCACTAAAGAGTGTTTCAATTGCTAAATTTTTCTAATCCTTCGATCACTTTAAAAATAACAATTGGGGCGAAGCAATAGCCCAGCTGGTAGGACGTTTGCCTTGCACGAGGCCGGCTCATGCCAGCCCAGATTCAATCCCCGGCATCCCATATGGTCCCCCGAGCACCACCAGGAGTAATTCCTGAATGCAGAGCCAGGAGTAACCCCTGAGCATCGCCGGGTGTGACCCCCCAAAAAAAAGCAAAAAAAAAAGTAACAATTTTTCAGTAAATGATTCTGATTTTATAATAAATCCTCACATTTTCCTTCTCTCTACAGTTTTAAAACACACTGTACATATTTAGTATTTTCTAAAAATATAGATAGATTTAGAAATAAACAAAAACTAATAACAGCAAATGACTTTTAAGTTTCCAATTATACCTGCTAAATTACCTTAAAATGATGGTGGTCTTAACAATACATCGTTTTGATATTTTATAGGAACCACTTCCTAGTATGTGTAAGAACATTCACATTCATAACAGATTTAATGAAAATGACAGAAATGGCTTTGCCAATAAAAATACACATTGCAAATTTTTTGGAAAGTATGAAAAATTAGTTAATTGTTATTTTATTTGATGCAATCAAAATTGATAATGTAAGTATGAACCTTATAAATAATTACCATAAGATATTTACAATACCTTATTAGATATTTTAACTTTTCTAATAACCACTTATTCAAAACAATTTTTTAAGCTTTTAGGCCATACCCTCAGATTTGTTGAAACTCTGGATACCGTATGGAGTAAGCAGGCTGGGTGCAAGGCAAACACCTTACCAGCTGTAAAATTCCTCTGCCCTAATATGTTACATTATTGTTAAGAATTAACAACTAATTTAACTTACTTTTCAAATTAGAAAAGCTCTAAAATGTGACCTGTTAGATTACCAATGTCTACATTTTTATGTCATATTAGACTTCAATAGATTATATATTTCCTGCATTTTAGCTGTTAAACTTATCAACATAATTCCAGTATTCTATTATTAGTAACCAAGCAGTAATATGTACGTTCTCCACTTTTTGCTTCAGTAGAAGACTGTTACAGAAATGTGTAAAAAAAAATCATCCCCAAATATGAATAGTTGTAACCTCAAGAAACACGGAGGAACATTTTTGCTAGTTGCATGATTTCCAATCTGGAAACCATATTTTCTTAAACACAGAAGAAAATAATACCCTTCACTGACTCAGTAAAAAGAACAAATATGACGATATAAATATAGAGGAGAAAAAAGTAAATAAAGATGTTTCTTTGTTTCACAAAAATGATGAAAAATGAAACAAGGGAATGATAAAATATAAAAGTAGAGCCATAGCATGAAGAGCCTCACAAGCGGCTGGGGAAGCTGGAACTCGGCTCGCCCGGGCCCAGCTGACTATGGGGCCCCGGGAGGGCAGATGGGTTTTGGGAGTGGGCCCATCACCTCTGGGGGTCCCGGAAGCAGCCTGATGGGACTCGCCCACCACACTAGCCGCCACCTTCGCTGCCAGGACACTGAGAAACTGCCTCACGACCAGATTAACAGAGCAAAACCGGTTCGAGCCCAGGTTGCGCGGCCGCAAGCACGGTCCATTAAAATAGTGGAAACAGTAATGTCCTTTAATGCACTGCATTCCACAATGTGCAGGAATGTTTGGCGGGAGGGAGAGATAAAGAGGAGAGAAATGACATATAGAATCCACCAAGTAGTTGAGGTGTGGGAGGGGGAGGGAGGTGGGGACATTGGTGATGGGAGATGGGTTTGGGTGGAGGGATGGGTGTTGGAACACTGTAGAACCAAAACTCTACATGAGCATCTTTCTATTGTATGTCTAAAATGGTGTAATAAAATTTGGGGGGGAAAAATAAAATAAAATATAAAAGTATATGTGATTATGTAAGGTGTAGATGTAATTATGTTACGATTACATAACTATAACCCCTGTCTTGTCTAGATATTTAGGTATTTACCTTAAGGTTAAACTTGCTTTTTACCATATTTTACCCTAAGTTTTCATACAAAATTGAGTACTGACTGTGTGTACATGTGCACAATGTACGATAATGGCCCCATTCCATTTGAAAGTGGATAGCCATTTCCCAACACCATTGGCTGAAAATATTTGTCCCCACTGTTTTTTCAATTTATTCCCAGACACTATTCTTTTCATTTAACTGAAAGGTGAATAATCTCTAGATATATGTTCTTTTGAATCAAACCTATAGCTAATAATGTGTGATGTATTATTAAGAGTAATTTCAAAACAAATATCCATACCACAGCAAAGGTCGATTTACAATACCTGGTATATTAACCAAGCTTTGGAGGGGCCGGAGCAATTGCACAGTGGGTAGAGAGTCTGCCTTGCACGCAGCAGACCCGGTTCAACCCCCCGGCATCCCATATGGTCCCCTGAGCACTGTCAGGAGTGATCCTGAGTGCAGAGCCCGGAGTAATTCCTGAACATTTCCAGGTGTGACCCAAAAAGGTAAAAAAAATAAAGATTTGGGGAAAAAAAGCACATGAATAAGAAACATGAAAGTAATCTAAGCAAAGGTAATATATACATATGTACTATATAATATATATTCTATATAATTCATAAATAATATAATATATAACTATATGAATATACTGCATATTAATGATTTTAATATGTACTATATATATTATCCTTAGAAAGTGGGTTTTTGAACATCAGGGAAATCGCTGCTGTCCTCAGAAATCCAAAAAATTAGGAATGTGAAAAAAGCGCTTGCAACGAAATCGGTTGTCTGAATCTTTAAAGGGTATGATTCACAGGAACTCACCGAGATGAGCTGCCGGAGTCTCGTCTGCCAAGTGCCTACGCATCAAGCTTTATTTTTCTCCTAAATGTGGAATCACTTCAAATGCCTCACAGTGATATTACCTAAGCCGAACATTAGCTTGGTTATGGTTCTTGAAATTCCTCAGTTTTCCAGTGAGAAGCAGGTGACCCTAAGGGAAAGGGTGAACAAATTCACAAAGAAAAGAATCCATTAGAGAGAGATGATGGATAATTAGACATGACCTCAATAGAGAGAGATTAGACCTCAATAGAGAGAGATGATGGACAATTAGATCTTGTTTGTGGAAGAAGTGATCTATGAATAATTTCAAAATCAGCAATAAAAATTCAAACTACTTTTCTACTTTTGCTCCCACGAGGGAAAGTACTGACTTGAGTAAACTCCTGTAATTCTTTCCTAGGTGTCTTTCTCTTTTTACTAATCTGAATTAAATTAGGAATTATTTCTTTCATTCTTTTCATGTCTGATATTTATTCTATTTGGAACCAGAGGGAAATGCATATAAACAAATAAATAAACATACATTCACATGCATGCCTTTTCATTACAATGTACTGTGGCATTTTTTGTACTTACCTGGGTTTGATCCCAGGCATCCCATATGGTCCCCCGAGCACCACCAGGAGTAATTCCTGAGTGCAAAGCCAGGAGAAACCCCTGAGCATTGCCTGGTGTGACCCCTCCCCCAAAAAAAAGGAAAAAAAAAGAGTTTATTCTGCTGTTGGGGCAAGTATAAAAATCATCCCAATCCCTTTTGATTTTTCATAAGGTAGACAAATAGTAAAACACGCATCAGGCAAAATGGTAGCACGGAAAGAGATAAAATTATCAATAATGCCTGAACTTCCTCTATGTTGAGAATACTAGTAAGACTTGTAACTCACAGATTGTATAGGCAAACTTTCAGTAATAAACTGAAAAAAGGACATTGAGAATCAAAATGGGGCCTTGATTAGGATGTTTACTGTGAAAGGTCAAGTAAATAACGCTAAGTAAATTTAAGCTCAGTTTTCCCCATTAGAAAGAAGAGATAATTAGGTCTCTCAGCCGTGATGAAAACACATTCATAGATAAATTTACATGTAAATATATTTTTCAAGAACTCCTTTCATTTTGCCTTTAGTGTTTTTATTATGAAATCTATGTCTTTGGAAAGAGATATTTTGTGTGGCAGATATTTGCTTCCAAACAGTATTTTTAGTCTTTGAATTTAATATGTTTAAAAATTAAGGCTTGTGGAAAATACGTATGCAGATTTTAGAGAATAATAATCTTGCTGGATTAACTGCATTTCTATTTAAGACACATATTTTCACCAAAAGTAAAAAGTGGCCATACCATTCTTTTAAAACAATTACATTAATTATTAAAAGCATATCTTTATACAGTTATTACCTTATTAAAAGCAATATAACCAATAGTCAGAACATCTTTTTTACCTAGTGTATATATATATATACACACATATGTATATTTATATACATATATGTGTGTATGAATGTTTTATTCTCCAAAAGTGATTTTCACATAGTCTATATTTAAACTGTATTTAAAAGGAAATAAATTAATGTGTCGATACATTCTTTACATTAATCCTATCACAATGTTTTGCATAAGATATTTTCTTTCTATGAATGTTTTAAACTTCTTAAAAGTTCTTTATGTTTCACAAAGCTATTTTATCTACAGTTTAAGTCAAGGCTGAAAGGACTCAAATTTACTAGCAAATGAAAAACTCATAGAGTTAAAATGAGTTGAAAATACTTCCTATTAAAGTCTTTTTGAACACGTTTTCTAGTTGTTATACCAGAAAACAAGTTGTGAATTTTAACTTATTCTGACATTTTCCATAAAATATTTTGAATGACATAATGGTTATCTAGAAATATGTATATTACTTGAAAGTAGTCTCCAATAGTGTGGATATTCTTATGCTTTGTATTTATAAAAGGGATATTTTTTTAAATCTCATTGACTTGCTTGAATAAAACAGCACCATTTTTTGGCTCAATAAAATAGGCATTATCATTGATATACATCAACATTATATTAGTATTTATTGAAACTAAATATATCAATATAATAGATATTAATGATAATAACTCAATTTTTATTTATAGTAAACACTGACTTGGAATTCAAGTCTCTCAGCAAGGTAGCAAGAGATCACTTAGGGAATCCCCGGCAACTGACTCTCGCCCTGGTGGATATGTTTGAGTTTCTCCCTTCATTTTTCTGTAGTCTAAGAATTGAATTGTAGAGTCAAGGTGCTGGGACCTCTGAGATTGATACCAGTAGTATCAAACTAAAATTCTGAGGGAGGGGCAGGAGCCATAGCACAGCCAGTAGGGCGTTTGCCTTGCACGTGGCCAACAGGGTTTGATCCCCGGCTTCCCATATGGTACCCCGAGCACCGCCAGGGGTAATTCCTGAGTGCAGAACCAGGAGCAACCCCTAAGCATTGCCGGGTGTGACCGAAAAAGTAAAAAAAAAAAAAAAAACCATACTGAGGGAAAACAAAATAAAGTTGAGAATTTATTACGGTGGTTTGCCCATCAAAAGCTGACTGACCTTTAAGAGTGAAACTACTTCTAAGTTTCAGTTTGAGCACCTTCAAAATATTGATTCTTTCCCCCTTCATTCTATTTTCAAATATTGTGACGTGATTTGTATCCAACATTATTTAAAATGGCCAAGGTCAATTGAATTCAAAATACTTATAACCATAAGTTTTTGAGAATATCATACAATTGTCCCATAATCCTCAACTAAGATACATATATTCTCTTTCCAAGTTAGTAGTGGATTTTATCAACCAATTAACATAAATACTGAATCACTTTTATCACTTGTCTTCCCATTGTTCATCGCTTTGCTCAAGTGGGCACCAGTAACATCTCCATACAAGCAAGTATAGCCCAAGAGCATCTGCTTGTCCAGGAACACAAAGAGCCTCAAACTATTCAACCAGGTCATGGGAATGAGGTCTATAATTGTTACTGGTTTTTGGCATATCAAATACAACACGGGTAGCTTGCCAGGCTCTTCCATGTAGGTGGTACATTCTCAGTAGTAGGCTCTCATCTTGTGCATTTACTGATGAGTCTCAATGGGGAGAGATCAGCTTTTCTCTTGAGTGGAGCTCTGAGGAGCTGTGAAAGCCAGAAGTTAAGAACGACTGACCTCAAGGTGTGGGGGTTCCTTTGGCTTCTTGCTAGGCTCACTGGGATGACGGACCATGGCTAGAACCTGCCTAGAACAGTATACAGTGGATAAATGTGAAAGATCCTGGGAAGGACCTGGTCCTAACTTCCAGTATTATCTACAGTATTATACAGCATTATCTAAGAGCACTGGCACAGCTGTGATTCTGGAGTGTCTCTCTTCTGGGGTTGCTGGCTGTGGTGGTTGGCACCTTGCAGTCACGCCAGCTGACATGGAAGTGAGGAATGGGAGGAGGAGCCCAAATCCCTGCTCCAAGTCCAGTCAGCGTGGGCCTGCCCCCACATGTGAGTGAATGCTTGGAGCCTGCCGACATGAAGATGGAGGAATGGGACAGATCTTATATCATAACTAAACCCTAGTGTTCCTCTAGAAATCCATAGGGTTGTTGACAAGGGCACTTCCACTGGCCCCAACCCCTTTACCACAACCTGGAATGTCCTCATTACTTTGCTCCACAAAAGTATGCATAAAAGCTTGACTATATTAATTAAATGTTAATCTCTACTGGCAAGCAGGCTCCTCAGTGTAAGATTAGGCTTAACTAATTAGCTCATTTCAAATAGAATCTTACAACTGTAGAAAAAGAAACATCAATCCTTTTTAAACTTTTTAGTAAACACCACAGTGCAAAAAAAGATCTAATACTGAGGACCCTGGGACTCCTCAATGGAAGAATATGTATCTTACAAGTGTGAAACTTTGACTTTTATTCTTGTTTGCTCCTCACAAGCTGAATGCGATCACAGCAGTTCTGCTATTTGGGACCCTGGCACCATAACAAAGGGTATGATCTCCAGTTCACTATAACCAGTGTTTGCAAGCTCTGCAACTAAAGCAACCTCTGGTGAGCACCAAACTGTTTGTGTACCATAACCAAATGAATATACTGAACATTATATAAATTTAAAAATATTATACAGTTATTTTTATCATGAAATATTAAAGTCAGATAATTCCACTGTACTGCTTTAACAAAGAATAATGAGATTAGACAGGAAATAAAAGATAACTATTATAAATTATTCCATTTTATAAGTTTCTTAGTGCAGTGATAAAAGTATAACAGGTAGATATTATAAATTGTCAGCTTTTATCTATAGAAAATGTAATTTACAGCAGGAAAGAGTGATTAGAGTCAGATCACTGGGAGGCTAATGAAAAGAGCCATAGGCGTAGAGGTAGAATGTTCCTTTCATAAGAGGTGAGAGAAATGACAAGTGTAGAAGGTGTTTTTACACGCACTAAAACTCATCCCAGATTTGTTCAATCATGCCCTGGGATACAGAACAATCTAATCATTTTTTATTAAATAATTCAAATTCTATGGCCTGTGTTTGACTCACACCTCGAAAGGTATTGAATGAAGTAATTCATTGCTCGGGAGTTAAAATATGTTTCATAAACGGCTTGAGAGAAGCATTAACAGAAGGAGATCTTAACAAAACAGAAGACAATAGCAAACGGCACTAGGCAGGGATAATAAACCAGAGACTAAATTGCAAAACTAAATTGGAACAACAAAATAAATAGATCTTATACGCTGTTCAAAATAAGTCTACATATTTGATTTGAAAATGATGTTCTCTAATAACTATTAGAGGAGTTATTTGAAAAGTTTCTTGCCTATATTTTAATACTCCAGTTAATGAGATTGTAGAACTTAAAACATTGCCTAAGGAAGACAGGACAAGAAAGAAAATTATGCTTCTTTAGCATCTTTTGGTAAATGAGTACTGTTGCTTAATCAAATAAAATTGGATCAAAAGGGAAATCGGAAGGAAATAGAATTATCTCAGAAAATCCAGGGCAGTTAAAAGGACACTAATAGCATATGAAAGAGATTTTCTACAGTGATAATTGCGGTAATAAAATCATTGATCTATTATTTCAAATTTCATTAAAGCATTCAATTAGTATTTGGAGGAAATATACAAGATATTTAGATCATACTTTTTATTTATGCAATTTTCCTAATTAATTTGTAATGTGATCATTATCAAAACATGCTTTCTTTAGACAAATACTTCATTTTCTGAATTCAGCAACTGTTGTCAATCATGATTATTTTCTTCATATCTGACTATGCTATTAAAATATAATTATATCTACTGTTTATAGAAGATAATTAACAATCCATTCAACAAATCAAGAAAACTGAATTGGATGATAATAATTAATAAAAAGTTAAATAAAAACAAAGAATTAGCAGCAGTGACAAGCAAGGACATAAAATTCTACAATGACAAAAAATAAAAGGAAAACAATAAGCAAATACTTCAGTTTGCCCGAGTGTAAGTTGAGGACAACAAATGGCTTTATCTAAGAAAAGAGTGGAAAATTAGTGATTCTCAGTGTGGGGGTGCCCCTGTCTATTGGGGACTCTGAGCTGATGTAGTTGCAAGGATTACATGAGGATTGTCTATACACAACAAGCCCCTTATTCCCTGTATGATATTTCTGTCCTCAAGAATGAAAAATTAAAAATCTGATATCATTAATTTGGAAATATTTTAAAACATTCAGGAGAAAGTACAATGTAAAACAGGGTAGTAGAATATTGTAGTCAAATGTATAGAGACACTGAAGATACTTATTAGTCTCTTCAGCTCTTTCCCTGATGTGATGAATGCAAATGAGAATCAACAGGAAAACATTTCTTCATTTATTGTAAAAACCCCGCTGCTTTCTTTGAATCTTACTATGGACTCCATTGTTTTATACCAGTGCTCTTAAGAACAGAATGTAAGCCTGGAAATGGAGTCTGTTGGACAATTGGCCAAAGAACAGTTGTTTTTGTTTGCCTTCAGTTCCTTGTGGCTGTTACAAATGGGAATTGAATTTAAAGAAAACAGATCAGGAATGGTTCTCAATTTGTAGGAATGGTAAAACTATTATTGATAAGAAATGATTATTTGACAGAAAATATCATTAGACCAGAGTGCAAATCTGTTTAATAGTATGTGCCCAAGAAATTCAAAGTTTATTACGATTGATGCAGTAAACTTTATGATTCAATGATATAGCAATGCATAATTATAAGAAGTAGTGTTTAGACACATGACAATATAATCAGATTTAATGAAAAATAATCTAAGTAGATTTTATGAACACTGATCTAAAGAAACATTATCCTTGTCGCTTTTCTCTTCCCTATTACATGTTTTCTATTTCTTTACTTCTGTTGGACTTTAACTTCAGCTCTTTTCACTGCCTTTATGAGCACAAAGGTAGAAACAGCAAAAGACAATGGGAAAATTCTAACAAATAATAATTAAAAATACAATTCTAAATAATATGTTAAAGAAGAAACCATATCTAAATGTAAAGCAATATAGCACATTAATGGAATATATAAAAGTTTTCATTAGAAGAAAATTTAGTATCACGAAAGGAATTTATTTCATCAGATATAAACCTAAGCAATAAAATACATAGTTCAGCTTTCACAAGTTTTCACAAAACTGGTCTAGTTCCTGTGTGGGTCCTTGAGTTCTGTAGGTAAAGTTAGCAAACGAAGCCCCCAGTAACTATGCTAGTGCAGCTCCAATGGAGAGCGCGACCCCCCGTGAGTGCACGGCTCCACCATCCCCAGCCCCAGTTCTCTTTGATTTCTGTGCTGGTCCTGTCTCTTCAAACTCATCTTTTTAGTGACTGCTGCCCCTTGTCTGTCTTTTTTTTCCACTCTCTTTTCCAGGGAATGCTGGGCATAGCCAGCACTTCTTGGGAGACCCAGAAAGAGAATAAAATGTATCAAATGGAACAATCTTTGCTCCCATTTATTTTCTCCTATTTGACATCTCACAGACCTCTGCTAATTCACTCCTCGGTGTCCAATTTTATTTCATAGCTAGTTGCATGATCAGAAGTTCAAAGGGAAATTGTGTATTATAAAAAGTTTACTTCAATTAACCTGGAGCCATGTGTCTCTTCTAACCATTTATAAAAACAGCTGTACTTTGAAGCAATTCTAATGAATGTTAGTTGTTCTATTTTCTCACAGAGTTCGATATATATTTATACTACTCTGTTAAATGATGGGCTATATTCTATGCTCAAGTTATTAAATTTGTAGAGATATACAATGAGCATGGGAGAGTAATAACCTCCCATTTTGAGGCAAATTCAAAAGCAATATCTTAGCAAAGTAATCAGGGGTAACAGCATCTTAGTTTTCATAGGATCCTCCATAAAATGCATGCTGTGAGTCACAGTGTGGAGTTAGGGTCTGCCTCTCTAGGATGCCTCAGCAGATCTCTATGGGCAATGCAGAGCGGAATACAGAGTTCAGATGCTAACTTGGCGCATCTTGACAAAGTACCTGTCTGTAAGAGGTGAGATAGAAGAAGAGCCTATTTCAGACATAAATCACACTCACAGTGCAAAGCTGATGGTTGCCCATGAGTATCCACATACAGGAAAGACATACACCAAACTGAACTTGTATACAAAGAGAACTTGATCTTTAAGTTCCTCTGCATAAAGCTTGTTAGTCCTTTGTCAGCATATTAATCCCCTGAAACATTTTGTGCCTATAGTTCTCTCAGTGAATTTTTTCACAAAGCCACATAGTCTGTATTTATTCCCAAAATACGTCGAATAAGCAATTTAATTTTTTAAATTTTTTTTTAAATTGTGGCTGGAGCGATAACACAGGGGGTAGAGTGTTTGCCTTATGCACGGTTGACCTGCATTCGATTCCCAGCATCCCATATGGTCCCCGAGCACCACCAGGAGTAATTCCTGAGAGAAGAGCCAGGAGTAACTCGTTAGTGTTGTTGTGTGTGACACAAGCAATGAATAATGAATAAATAAATGAATAAATAAATAAATAATAAATAAATAATTTAAAAAAATTTAGCACTGTGAGATGAGCAACTATAAATTTGTCCATACTTGGGTTTCAGCCAAGAAATATTTCAACATCCATCCTTCCCAGTGTACATTTCCCATCACCAATTTCCCCAATTCATATAGACTATAAATAAAAGCAAGCTGGAGTGACAGCATCGTGAGTAGGGCACTCACCTTGCATGTGGCTACCCTGAATTTGATCCTCTTCACCCTGTATATTCCCCTGATCTCAGGACCAGAAGCACTGGACCCTGTCAGCTGAGCCCCCCAGACCTCTAACAACATAATCAAAAATGAGTATAAATAACAACATCTACAATCACAGCTACACTGAGAATGAAATCTTAATAAGTTTAGTCAATTGGCTTATCATCATTGTTTCTGGCTACAGAATTGTAAAACAACTATGCAAATCATTAAAATTAGGGGAACTAGATGTAACCATAGTATATATTCTGCAATTATTTTTACAAATGCATGCCGATCTTCTGTATTTATTTTTAGAAATCACACGCTTGTCTAGATCAACTTTAAATAGAGTTTTTAAAACTGTGCTTCATTCGCATGCAAACGACAAAAAAAAAAAAAAAACAAGATGTTTCTGGCTGTACCCAACAGCTGTAGGAGTGAACTCAAATCTGCTTTCCAATATTTCTGTGCTTGAGATATTCAGTGGCCACCAGGAATACCCTGGTAGTTCTCAGGGCCATTAAGTACCAACTCTCATACTAGGACCTCATAAAGGCAAGGCCTGTTTTCTATCATTCTCACAACACCCTCCCCCAAATAATCATCTGTTATACACATGTGTGCAAATGTTCTTAACTGTCTTGGTAGTGGTAACAGAGTCATATCTGGAAAGACTCATGTTATTGTAGGATGAATAATACCAATACAATCTAGAAAAAAATCGACATTTTTGAGAAGGTAATCAAATATATTTGTAAGTTGGGATAGAGAAATAGCTGCAAGAACTTAAGTTCATAGAGTTGACATACTTTTTTTGCTTCTTGTCACTTGTCACTTGTCTTCCCATTGTTCATCGATTTGCTCGAGTGGGCAACAGTTAATTTCTCCATTTGTTGGGAATGAGGTTCATTATTGTTACTGTTTTTGGCATATCGGATACACCACAGGTATCTTGCGTGGTTCTGGGTTAATCCCAGGGAGCCCAGTTAAGTACCAAGACATGAATTATAAAGCAGCAAAACATTTGAGAGAACTATTTCCTTCTTTAGCTCCGTATATGTTTGAACGTATATGTGAACTGTATGATTCAACTTGCAAAGTGTATATTCCAACTATTGCAAGTTAAAGAGAATATATTCTGAATGAGTATGGGGAGGACAATTTGAAATTAGCAGTGATGGGTTGGGAGAAAGTTTAAAGTTATAATTAAGTGAAACGGCATAATATAGGTTACTAATTCATTACATCCAATAAAGTACATAAAATCATCAAATTGGGAAATCAAATAACAGCGAATGATACTACCTAGTACTATGCAGATCCCCTTTTCAGAAATATAAATATTTTTCATAGGTTCCAAGTAGTTCCAAGGATGCTAGAAGACATCATTGCTTACTAGTTGAAGATCTTGGAGTTGTACCATATCGACAAGGATAACTTATTTGAATTAATGCACTTTCTCTTGAGAAAGAAGCTATTTCTCAAATAATAGTCATAAGAAGAGAAATGAGGGGTTGGAGTGTTAGCTTAGTGGACTATGCACCCGTTTTACATGTAAGAGTCTCAGATTCAACCCCAATATGTGAAATGGGCCCTGCGTTAAAAATCTTCATTACTTGCAACAGAACTGAGCTGAAAATAGCTTGTGCGCACTTCTAGGCATGATTCAAGCCCAAACAAAACTAGAGCTAGGTTGCTGAAAGCTTAAAAACTGAAGAAAGTTAGAGATTTGTACAAGATACTGACATCTTTATTAAGACTGTGGGTCTGAAATCTACTTCTTGTCTTTTGTTAATTATGAGTTAAAGCGGAAGTGTTTCTTATAATATCACTGTCTTCCGCGGCATGATAACAGTTCCACCTAATTTCTTTCAATTAATCCCAAAGTGAGATTGTTTTAAACTATGAATAATGCAAACAGAAGCTGTTAAAAGCATCCACAATGAGTTATGACTGTGATAGTGTCATATCCCAGTTATGACTGGGATAGTGTCAGAACGTGTAGCTGTGGGCACTGTTCTCTTTAGGTTCCAGTTTGGGGCTTCCATCTTTGTTGTAACTCATTGTCGAAACTAAAGATGGAGCATTGTGGAGGTCACTGGTTGTAATAAAATCTCCAATAATAGTCTTCATAAGAGGTCTGCCTCAAAATCCATCAAATAAGCCTCAGATTGCTCAAATTACCTAGTTCTATTACTGACAAAACTTTGCCTTTTCTTACATATCCCCGTCAATAAAGCCACCTTTACCTGCAAACTGTATCTTTTCTTTTCATTAACAAATCCTCTTTATTTACATGCTTCCATTTGCAAAACAATGTTCTACATACATCCGGCCCAGGTATGCTGATCCAGAGACAGACATGGGGCAGAGCTGCTACTGGCTCTCACTGTGCCCAGTCTCTCATGAGGTGCCCGGGAGGGATGGCAGGTTCTAGCCCTGGCCTGCCACCCCAGCAGAGCCTCACAACAAGCCAGACAACCCCCCACTCCATGAGGACCTCCATTTTCCACATCCGACTCCCCCCTTGTCTGAACTCCACCCAGCAGACCAGACTATCATAGCCTGGCTCGCGCCGCTTGAGGTTCATCAATAAATGCTGGACTTAGAGATGACTACAAGAGTATGCTACCCGCACAGCAGAGCCTGGCAAGCTACCCGTGTCGTATTTGATATGCCAGATACCAGTAACAATTATAGACCTCATTCCCATGACCTGATGGAATGGTTTTGAGGCTCTTTATGTTCCTGGAGCAAGCAGGTGCCCTTGGGCTCTACTTGCATGAGACAGGTCATATGGAGATGTTACTGGTGCCTACTCGAGCAAATCGACAATGAACGGGAAGACAGTGATACAGTGATACAGTTCTACATACATCAGAGAAAATTAACTAAAAATGCAATACCTCATTGCTCTTATAAAACAAATTTAGCTTCCAGAGAAAAAGTCAGTGTCTGAAAATTATCTACTAATAATAAAAGTCATCTATAGAAGCAGATATTTAATAAATTAAATGTATTTAATAAATTTGACAAACTTATTGTTCGTTTTGTTTGAATTATCTCCATGTTCAATTTAAGTGAAATTCAAGAATTTGTAATAGCAGGATGTGAGGGCGATCTGGCTTCGACATCTGTCACCCCATTGATCGCCAGGGCTGATTCGGCTGATCTGGCTGGCTAGGCGGGTGTCCCCTTCCTCCCTCACCACTCCATGTGCGTCCCTCCCGAAGCTGCGCCTCGGTCGAAGAGGACGGCCTTCCCCGAATAGAGACTGACCGGTCTTCGGTCACGGGTATACGAGTAGCCCGCTCCCCCTGCTAGAACCTCCAAACAAGCTCTCAGGAATTTGTAATAGCAAGCTAGAAAAGCACGAGAAGTTTATATTTAAGAGCTAATAAGTTAAGTTTCATTAAATTGATAAGCCTTTGATAAATTCTGATGGATAAAATAAATCTAACTTCAGAAAGTATATTAACTTATTTTATTTAGTCTTTTCCCCATATAATTAGGTATTAGTAATAGATTAATTACACTTGATCACTTGACATCCCATTATTCATTGATTTGCTCGAGATGGCGCCAGTAACATTGTAATAGATCAATTATAATTAGCAAAATAAAAATATTTTCTATGCACTTCTGTGTTGCTATTTAAAATTAAAACCTAAAGTAATGTAACACTGAATTAAATAGTTATTTATTACTGTTTGACATTTTTCCTAAGTCTAATTATTCACAGGAACTTGCAAAATTGTCTTTCGTCAACTTTGATTTGATTTTTCTATGAAGAGGAACAAAAATAAACTACTTGGGCTACATGTTTCATGTTATTAAATGTAACATATGTAGCTCCCAAATATTCATTTAATATTCCCCTCAAGGCTTCTTTTCAGAAGAGTATTATGCAATATGTTATTTCTTCCCATAAGCAATCAGGAACTTCTGGAAAGAAAGGATGTGTCTCTATCTTAACACTAGATGGCATTCCTGTGTAATCAGAGGAACAAAAGGCTAACAGTTACTGGTCTGTCCTCCTGAAACCTGCATAGATTCAGATTTCAGAGGGAGAAAGTCAAATATCGACTTGAGTTTAAACAAATATGAGAATCAAGGAATTGTTATCATACCATTTAGTTTGTTGACTAATAAAAGTGAATTTTGCTGCCCACAAAATTAAAGGCATTAAAAACTTTTTTATACTTATGTTCATGATAATCATGTATCTTATTTTTAGCAATTCAAGGATATTAATCAGCTTTTTAAAAATAATTACTTAATGAGAATGAAATTTTAAGTGTATATTAAATATCATCTTAAATTTATTATCACAGTAAAAACGTTTAACTCTTCACCAGCCAAAATTGTAAAATGGATACTTTTTAAAATGTAGACCAGCATTTACTATTACTCAGTGATAATATAGCAAATCAAAATTTATATGAGAGTGGAGGCGTGGTCGTCCCTTCCCCCCTCCATCTTGTCGGATCTGGTGGCCCCTGCCGGCGAGCTGCCCACGGGCCAGCACAGGGCCTCACGGAAGGCTGGGGAGGCTGGCGCTCGGCCTGCGCCAGGCCTAGCTGACCATGGAACCCCGAGGAGGGCAGATGGGTTTTGGGAGTGGGCCCGTCGCCTCTGAGGGGTCCCGGAAGCAGCCGGATGAGACTCGCCCACCACACTAGCCACCATTTTTGCTGTCCGGACGCTGCGAAACGGCCTCAGACCAGATCAACAGAGCAAAGCCAGTTCGAGGCCCAGGTCGCGCGGCCGCTTGCGGCCGCGAGGTCCACTAAAATAGTGAAACAGTAATGTCATTTAATGCATTGCAGTCAACGAAGAGCAGGAAAGTTTGTTGGGAAGGAGATTTAAAGAGGAAAGAAATGACATACAGAACTCGCCAAGTGGTTGAGGTGCGGGAGGCGGGGAGGGAGGTGGGGTCATTGGTGATGGGAGATGGGTTTGGGCGGAGGGTGCGTGTTGGAACACTGTAGAACCAAAGCTCTACATAGCATCTTTCAATAAAAAAAAGGTGGAATCTTCCACAAACATGTGGGAATCAGTGGTTGGGTAGGACAGAGAAGAGAACAGTGTGCTAATATTTGTCAAAAATGATAATACCAGTTTAGAACTGAGCATTGAATATAGGAAAAAAGATATACATGATGATCTCTGAATGTATGTATTGTAATCCACAATGTGTAAGAGAAGAGATAAAGAATTTGCCATAGAGGCGGGCTGGGGGAGGGGGAGGGAAGTGGGGACATTGGTGTTGGGAAATGGGCACTGGTGGAGGGATGGGTGCTGGAACACTGTATGACGGAAACCCAAACATGAACATCTTTGTAATTGTATATCACATGGCGGTTTAATAAAATATTAAAAAAAAATTTATATGATATATACTGTCATAAATAAAGGAAGTTCATTCTTGTCAACATAGAGCTTCTTGAACTTTATAGAAAAACACTGAGTAGTGTCATAATTAGTCTGGTTATCAGTGATTCTTCCCTGGAACATATAATTCCTGCTTGCATTTTTAAATGTATATGTTATAATTGCAAATAATGATTAACCTTCAATTGCTCTTAATGCTTTAAAATATTTTTCTTATATATTCATGTTAAAGTTAATGCTGGTTGGACAGAAACCCTGGCAGTTTGCAGAATACTTTGCATATGGTATACCTGAATTTTATTCTTCAATGTTTTGGCTTTTTTGGACCACATCTGGCTATGCTCAGGGGTTAATCCTGGCTCTGCACTCAGAAATATCTCCTGGTGGTGCTCGGAGGAACATATGGGATGCTGAGGATTGAACCCAGGTTGGCTGCTACAAAAGCAATTCTTCCGCTCTGCAAGATGACTGGAGAAGCAGTAGAAGATCCCCGAGCAGGGAGCTGAGAAGCCCCCAGCACAATTGACGTACCCTAGGACAAAAACAAAGGCACAACACACAAAAAAAGGGCAAAGCGTACATTTTAGAAACTAGGTTTTACATAAAAATGGGAATTTTAAAAGTAGTATTGAATACTCACATGTGTTGTAAATGCATCGGGCATTTCAAATATTGAAATAAAATTATTTTACTAGCAGTTATCTTCAATTTCATCTGAAAACATTTAGAAACACTTATACCCTAGTAATAATGAATGTTTTAGTGAACGGTTGCTGGATTTCCCCTTAATACATATGTATAATTTCTGATGATTTCCCCTCTCAAATAATATTTGCAAGGCAAGCACAATACTTCATTAAGAATCAGAAATAAAAATAATTGAGTTATATAGTCACTCATACACACAAAGAAATAAACCAGACGATTCCTGTGAATGTTAAATTTGTGAAATGCAGAGCATAAAATTATCAAGATTTTAAGACAAAACCCAAAGATACCAATGAATCCCCTTATGTGTACTAAATTTGAGGCTTCTGATACTCCGATTCTTATTCTGAAAAATAGTATTAAAAATGAGGAACTCATTCCATTCTTTCATTAGGAAGTAAGTATATATCATTCATTAAATAGTAGAAATCACAATCTGGCAGCATGATGCTTGTTGATAAAGGAAAAATGAATCACTGGCTTTGAAAACAGCAAATGATTCAAAATAAAATAATTGACTCCAGAAATAAATATTGGCATTTAATCAAGTGGGCGAAATATTTTGAGGCAATTTGTTTTTTATAAAATTTTAAAAATCTAAAATTTTTAGAATATTATAGAATATGTTATTTCTAGCAAAACACAGTAACACAAAGGAGAGTGAAAAGTATAGTATGTGTGGCTTGGTATTAAAGCAGTAAATCTTGGGTTCTGAATAATATAGTGCAGTGGATAAGGCACTTGCCTTGTACACGGTGACATGAGTTGGATCACTCTCTTGTGTTTTCTTTTCCTCTCCCCTGACAGGACTGATCCCTGAGTACTGAGTCAGGAGTAAGCTTTGAGCATTGTTTGGTGTAGACCAAAACCTGAAAAATTAAAAAGGATAAATGAATATAAATTAGCCATTCAATTATATTCTTATTCCTTCCACTGATACTAATTTCCAGAGGGCAGGAACACAGAAAACAGAGAAATGAATTATTCTACTTTTGAAAATAAAGATCTTTCTACAGTACAAGTAGAAAGATGTCTTTCCACGAACCTTGTATGAATTTAAAAAAAAATGAAGACAGGGATTACATTAAATGATATAAACTGGAGTGATCTATAAGAAACTTTGTGAGCACTGGTTTATATATTTTATTTATTTAAAAATATTGTTAAAATACTTGGAGAAATTGCAAATGGGTATATATTAAGTCATCCCAATTTCCTTTATAGAATGCTGATGATTACATATAAAAAACTATATTTTCCTAGATTTTAAAGATAAAATTCTAAGTCATCTAAAAATAATGATACACATTTTAGATCTCTGCTCTTGTGTATAGGGAAACAAAGCAAATGTTTTCAAATTTATCAGTGAATTTAGTCGTTGGTATACTTATGTGTCTGTTCTATTATTCCTGGTGCTTTAATTTTGTGATTATTTTAACAGTAAAAATGTAAAATTTATAGAACTATTTTATGAAAAGCCTATAAACAGAACACATACAGTGCAAGAATCTATAATTAGTACATAGAATAAACTAACATTTCTTAATGTTAGCTTCCAAATGAGTTTCATGTACTCACACATATTTGACGTGACTTTGCATTGTCACATGTTTACTGATTATTACACAAGAGGATGTTCTTTCTAAGACATGTATTACTGGAGGAGGGTGTGTTAAGAATTTCTCTCAGTGATTTAGTACACCAGACCATCAATCACTTAAAACTTAGAAAAATCAATGTCATTTAGTATGGGTTGGATGACAGAAATCTAATTTAATGATTGCAGCTATGTTCTGTCATGTCAAGGGTCTACAGCTCAGAGTTCATGGCCGGCTCTACTAGGTGTAAATTCCAATGCATAAATGACCGGCTCATCAATCATAAAATATTGATTCCTCGCTGCAGAATCAATATTTTCCTGATGGCCGAATGGGAAAGGTAGCCAGAGATTTGATTTTGGACAACGCGAATTCTGTCGGTACGTGTATGGTGACCCCTACTCAGGCTAAAGATGGTGATGCCTGTAGCAATAATAGTGTGCTGACATTTTATGAGGTTACTTAGACAGCATCAGTGTTTAGGCAGTTTAATGCAAAAGCTTGGAGTTTGGGGATAAGAATGATAGTCAAGAGTAGTCAGCAGGAAGAAATGCTGAAATGAAACTGAAAAGGAAAGCAGGGACTGAGTAATTTAGTGCAATGGGTGACTCAAATCTCACCTGAGAAACAGGAGTAACAAGGGCGGGAGGAAGCTGAGGCCTGAAGGAGTACCCGACAGGGGAACCGTGGCCCACTGCTGGGGCAGGTTGGAGGATGGAAGAAGCAACGGCTCTGACACGCGACCAGCTCGAGCTAAAGGGCAAGCCGAAGGCTCTAAGAACGCCTGTGGATGCTCCTGAGACAGGTCGCAGCCACCAGCACCCGGCATCCCTCCAGCAATAATACCTCGTAGTTCACCAGTGTGGACGTGGCAGTAAGACCTGGACTTTGGAAGAATCCCGGACTTGCAGGCCAGCTGTAAGAGACATAAATTGCAATACAAACTTCTCAGGGTCCGGAGCTAGTTTAGTTTCCCCAGGAATGCACCCGCTTGGGAGCTAGTAAAATTTCATTATGCCAGGTAAGTTGGCCATTGGACCTTTGACAGCACCCAGAATGACTGCATTCATTAATAGGACATAAATAGATACCAGTGTTTTACTAAATGTGGGAAATGGTAATGGCAGATTAAAACTCACCATTGAATATACACAAAGAGACCTAAGTGATAAACTCTAAATGTCTGCAGGGCTAGCCACAATGTGTAAAATAAGAGGAAGAGAGATGCAGAGACAGAGAGAGAAAGACAGAGAAAGAGAGGAAACTGGGGTACCTGCTATTAAGGCAGCATGGGGGTGGGGCGGGGGGGGGGGTGGGGTACATTGGTGGTGGAAATGGGGCACTGGTGGAGGGATGGGTGCTGGTATACTGCATTACCAAGAACCAATTATGAACACCTTTGTAATTGTATGTTTCACGGTGATATAATAAAAAATTAAAAAAATAAAGAAAGAGTGGGACTGAAAAGCTAATTTATTTTGATAATTGTAAATCTGTTCCTCAATAAAAGAAAATCAGTATTTACTTTAAAGCCTAAAACTTTCCTTATCTGGTTCTGCAACAACTCTCTATCTTCCCCACAAAAATCCCATGATCAGGGGCCTGAGCCATGGTCCCCCTATCACTGCAAGGAGTAATTCTTGAGCACAGAGCCAGGAGTAATTCCTATCACTGCAAGGAGTAATTCTTGAGCACAGAACCAGGAGTAATTCCTGAGTGCAGAGCCAGGAGTAACCCCTGAGCATCGCAGGGTTGACCCAAACAGTAAAAAAAATCCATGAAGTGAGCTATCATTTTGAATAGAAAAATGATAAAATAGGCTGAAATTGCCAAAGGGACTTCAGCCAACTGCAATAACCTATCGTAACTTGAGGCAAAAAAATACAAGAATTTTCTATCACAGTAAATATTTCATTTAGAAATTAGAGGGACTTCTTTCTCGTGCAACTGTTTATTTCTCAATATACTGGATGTGCTTATTCAAGAACTGAAAATAGAGATATGGAGTCTTTAGTGACATGCATGTGTGTGTGTGTGTGTGTGTGTGTGTGTGTCTATGTCTATGTATGAGTCCCCCTTTTCTCAGATGCAGTGCATTGATTCAGGCACACTCTAGAAAGAAAATTATGACTTTTAGATTACTTATGATAGACACAAAATTGAACATTCTTGAAATGGCGTGGGCATTCTCAAATTAGGATTCCAGTTAGTGAGGTTAATTGATTTTTAAGTGTATGAAGGTGGTAGAATAAGTTCCACAAACTCTGTCTGGAGGAAGGTTTGTAAGTAAAATGAAAACTCTCCTCTCATTACATTTTTGCCTTCAGTATGTAATGTTCTCTAAGGCTAAGTGTAAGCAAATTGTATTAATTTTCAGCAAGTTACTGTTCAGTGAAATAAAATTACCATTTGATTGTAACAAGGAAAATTCCAAACAAGACATATAAATCAGAGTTATTGTCAGTTGAAAAAAGATATATTGCCTAAATTACAGTCAGTGACTAGGGGAAATAAATGACCATTTTAGAAGTTTTAGAAGCTCTTGCAGGAGTAAATGAAGATAGCTTTTTGAAAATTGCTGATGGGAATTCATCATAATGGAGGCCTGAGTTACATAAACAACATTTATTTCTCTGATTCGATCATTCAAAAAGGAAATAAAGTTTGGGTGAAAATAAAATTATTTATATGAAAAAATGCTGAAACACCAAAAAACAGTAGAGAAGGAGTTCTTAGATGATAATGGTAACAGAAAAAATTAATATTCATCATGTTAAATTGAAAAGTTTCAGCTCTTTTTAGATGCCTGATGGTATACAAACTTCTGTATTCTTTTTGTTGTTGGCATTTTTTAAGAATATAGTTCATGCGTTTCAGAAAGTGGAGATGTTACAGAAATTCCTCTTGCCACTGACTGAAGATGCTTTTGAATTGAGCACAGAAAATCATTTGCTGTTCTGACTTAGTATAAGAAATGTGATTTAGTTTGTTGTACATATGCAATAAGTAGCATTTAAAGGAACCTGATGCATAAATTATATCCTATACAAATGTCTTACGAGTTTCTGAAAATATAGAAAAGCAGTAACTTTTAATTTTCTAAGACACATTTTAAAACATTCTGATTTAAATTTATGTAAACATTAAAGGAAAGATGAAGGGAGGAGGTAGGGAGGGATAGAGGAAGAAAGGAGACAAGGAAGGAAGAAAAAGGAAATAAAAACGGAAGGAAGGAAGGAAGGAAGGAAGGAAGGAAGGAAGGAAGGAAGGAAGGAAGGAAGGAAGGAAGGAAGGAAGGAAGGAAGGAAGGAAGGAAGGAATGGAGGGAGGGAGGGAAGAAGGGAGGGAGAGCGGGAAGGAGGGAGGGAGGGAGGGAAGAAGGAAGGAAGGAAGGAAGGGAGGGAGGGAGGGAGGAAGGGAGGAAGGAAGGAAAGGAGTGAGTGAGGGAGGGAGGGAGGAAGGAAGGGAGGAAGGGAGGGAAGAAAGGAAGGCAGGGAGGAAGGAAGGGAGGAAAGGAGGGAGGAAGGAGGAGGGAGGGAGGGAGGAAGGGAGGGTGGAAGGGAGGAAGGGAGGGAGGGAAGGGAGGGAGGGAGGAAGGGAGTGAGAAAGGAAGGGAAGAAGGGAGGGAGGGAGGGAGGGAGGGAGGGAGGAAGGAAGAGAGGAAAGGAGGGTGGGAGGAAGGTAAAACTGCTGTTATTCTTGGACCTAATTCTCTTACCATTTTTAACTAAAGTGACACTGCAAAGTTGAGCAGAGAATATCTATTATGATACAGAACTTTCATGTATTTCTTAATAAACAGATAATGTAGCTGACACAGCAGAGAGAGAAGTTCAATATCCAAACAATCAGACTACATTGACTTTCCTGAGCCCTTGGGGGGTTTTGGTTACATATTTCAGAAAGATCATTCCTTGGGTGAGCAGATAAAGCAGCCCTAAAGTAAAGACTATTCTAGCAGCAAAGAAATTAATTTTATTTACAAGTAAGTGCTTACTCAAAGAGAACCAATCTTGTTCAAAAGAAATCAACAAGATTGATGAATGAATGGTACATGCACAAGTATTGGCATTTTACGTAAAGCTGTAAACGTGGAAAAAATAGACTATAGATATTATGTATTTAGCAGACAATGTTGCTAAATTATTTATTGATTGTCTATTTGGATCTGGTAAACCACGTCTGGCCATGCTTAGGGTACTCATAGACCTATGCATTGGTAGGCGAAAAAATCTGGAGTATTAGCTCTTGCATTATCTCCTCAACCTTATCCAACAATTATAAATAAACTTCTAAACTGAAATGAAAATATTATAAAAATATGAGAAAATAGGGGCTGGAGCGATAGCCCAGTGGCTAGGGCATTTGCAGGCTCAGGTTCAATCCCCAGCATCCCATATGGTTCCCTGAGCACCCCAGGAGTAATTCCTGAGTGTAGAGCCAGGAGAAACCCCTGAGTGTCATTGTGTGTGACCCAAAAAGCAAAAAAAAAAAAAAAAAAAAAAGCTAAATAAAAGCATGAAAATTGCTTAGGAGCAAAATATTTAAATCCAAAACAATATATAATTTACTATGAAGAAAATATTAGGACTCAACTTTCAGACAATAATCTATTACAGGAAATGGCATACTTTCAAATTATAATTCAAGAATGAAGACTGTAGGGTATTTTGAGTTGTATTATAAAAATGCACACGCAACAAATATTGTCATAGTCACTTCTTGGCTCTACTTGCATTCAGCACTTGCTCTTGAGCGGCTTTCTTTGCTTTTACCATTTCAACAAGTTCCTAGTAAGGGAGAAAGGTATTATTCCAAGTAAGAAATTCTCCTGATTTGTAAAATGGATATTCCTAATATTTGGTATAGAGACATAGCATTTAAATTGGGAAAGTCTGTAACTGACTTCACTAAAATCAAACCTTGCATCGTTTCATGCAGTCCTTCTTTGTCCTGCCTGGCACCGCTTCTGCTATTTTTTCCCATCTTTCAGGAGTATTTACTGGAGTATCTAATGGCACACAAGGAAGGAGGCTCAGATGTTGTTATGGCACATCAGTATGGGAGTGGGTTGACAAAATAAATTTAGAAGCATGTCAGTGCAGCTAATGCATGTGTAGCTGTAAATGCTGAGTTTTCCACCACGCAATTTCCAAGCATGTCTTTCTATTGTAGTCATCCTGGTTTGTGAATGGCTGTTAGAAAAATGTTTTTACATTGCCTTACAAAGCAAAAAGGTATTTTGAGGAAAAGTGCAGTTCAGAATTAATAAAATTCATCCGATTGTTAATAACTTTGTGAAAAGAAGGTGTAAACTAAACGTTGCAGGGAATGTGGGACTATGAAATACCAAACAGCGTGCACAGGCACCACAGTCAAGAAAATGGGGTAACGTCAAAAAATGGGGAGAGTAAACCAACAGAAACTTTGACAAGAAAGAAATTCAAATGGTCAAAGGTATATGAAAAAATACTCATCACCATTAATCATCAGAAAGATGCAAGTCAAAACAATAATGAAATATCATCTCACAGCACAGGGACTGGCACATATCCAAAAGAGCAAGAACAAGTGCTGGCATGGATGTGGGGAAAAGGGGACTCTCATCCATTATTGGTGGGAATGTTGACTGGCACAGCCTTTTGGGAAAACAATATGAACATTCCTCCAAAAAACTAGAAATTGAGCTCCCTTTTGACCCAGCCATACCACACCTGGGAATATACTTTGTGGGGCCAAAAACACAAAGTGGAAACACCATCTACACTTCTATGTGCATAGCAGCACTATTCAGAATAGCCAGAATCTTGAAACAACCCTAGTGCCTGATGACTGGATAAAGAACCTTTGGTACATCTACACAATGGAATACTATGCAGCAATTAGGAAAAATGAAGTTATAAAATTGGCCTATAAATGGATGGACATGGAGAGGATCAGGCTGAGTAAAACTGGTCAGAGGGAAAAGGACAGATATAGAATAACTGCAGTTTTTTTGGTGTGATATAAAAATATAGCATGAGGGGGACGGAGCGATAGCCCAGTAGGTAGGGCGTTTGCCTTGCACATGGCCGGCCTATGCCGGCCCAGGTTTGATCCCCCGGCATCCCATATGGTCCCCTGAGCACGGCAAGGAGTAATTCCTGAGTGCAGAGCCAGGAGAAACCCCTGAGCATCGCCAGGTGTGACCCAAAAAAGCAAAAAAAAAATATATATATATAGCATGAAACCAATATCTAAGATCAGACTAAACATGGATCAGGAGGTCTTGTCAGTGGGTGGAACCTATTGCAAATGTGGGAGTCAGAGGTTAGGTAAGACAGAGAAAGGAACAGTGTACTAATAATTATTGTAAATGATAATATGGACTAGAAATGAGCATTGACAGTAGGAAAAAGGATAGACATGACAACCTCTAAATGTATTTCAAGCCACAGTGTATAAGAGAAGGGAGAGAGAAAGAGAGAGACAGAGAGACAGAGAGACAGTGGGAGAGAGACAGAGAGAAGAGGAAACATGCCTGCCATGGACGCAGGCTGGGGGAGGGGGGATCATGGGACATTGGTGTTGGGAAATGTGCACTCATGGAGGGATGGGTGCTGGAACACTGTATGACTGAAACTTAGACAAGAACATTTCTGTAATTGTATATCTCATGGTGTTATAAAAAAGAAGAAAAGAAAAAAAAAGGAAATGGGTCAAACGAGTAAATATGGTCATGGATAGAGTGATGTGTATCAGGCACATTTGGAGTTAAACAACTCCAAACTCAAGAGGAATAAAACAATAGGCATAAAAACCAGTATGTAATATGCTTAAAGTTACCTGGTTTTGTTTGTGAAATAGGGAATTTACAGAACTAAAAGATGGTTGAAAAGGGTAAAGTATTTGTTTTAAATCTATATAGCAATTAAATGTTTTAATTAACTACTGATTGTTATTCAGTAAAACAAAATTTAATCTTTAAATGTAGTTTTACACTATCTGTACTTCTTTATTTATCTCTGCGCTATTCACTATAGCTAGAATCTGGAAACAACCTAAATGCCCGACAACAGAGGACTGGCTAAAGAAACTGTGGTTCATCTACACTATGGAATACTATGCGGCTGTCAGAAAGGATGAAATTATGAAATTTACCTGCAAATGGATGGACATGGAGACTATCATGCTGAGTGAAATCAGTCAGAAGGAAAAGGACAGATATAGAATGACTGCATTCATTAATACAACATAAATAGATACCAGTGTTTTACTAAATGTGGGAAATGGTAATGGCAAATTAAAACTCACGATTGAATATACACAAAGAAACTTAATTGATAAACTCTAAATACCTGCAGGACTAGCCACAATGTGTAAAATAAGAGGGAGAGAGATGCAGAAACAGAGAGAGACAGAGAGAGAAAGAGAGGAAACTGGGGTACCTGCTACTAAGGCAGCATGGGGGTGGGCGGGAGGGGTGGGGTACATTGGTGGTGAAAATGGGGCACTGGTGGAGGGATGGGTGCTGGTATACTGTATTACCAAGAACCAATTATGAACACCTTTGTAATTGTATGTTTCACCGTGGTATAATAAAAATTTTTAAAAAAATAATAAAAATAAATGTAGTTTTATTTTGCCTGTTTATTAATATTTCATGCTTTAATATCTAATCTGTTTGCAAAGATTTAATGAGAGCAAATAATTATCATAGTAAAATGGTAGATTAGTTTTGATAGTAAAGTGATTTTAACTGTATGCAATATTTACTTGAAACCGTGACATAGTCGATTATATTGTTCATTTGTTCTATCTTAAATTTATCTTTACTTCCAATGCTGTCTTGAGAATAATTGTTGTGATCTCAATCTTACTTGTTTGATTAGTTTGATCATAACAAAGCATAGAAATTATTTTTAAGCAATGACTTGTAAGTGTAAAATCAATATACATGGAATATTAAATCACTGTATCACTGTATCACTGTTTTCCCGTTCATCATCGATTGGCTCGAGCGGGCACCAGTAGCATCTCCATATGTCCTGTCTCATGCAAGTAGAGCCCAAGGACACCTGCTGGCTCCAGGAACATAAAGAGCCTGAAAACATTCCATCAGGTCATGGGAATGAGGTCTATAATTGTAACTGGTATCTGGCATATAAAATACGACACGGGTAGCTTGCCAGGCTCTGCAGTGCGGGTAGCATACTCTTATAGTCATCTCAAAATCCAGCATTTATTGATGAACGCGCGGTCACTGGTCTGCTAGGTGGAGTTCTGACGAGGGGATGTCCGGATGTGGAAAATGGAGGTCCTCATGGAGTGGGGGATCATCTGGCTTGTTGTGAGGCTCTGCTGGGGTGGCGGGCCAGGGCTAGAACCTGCCATCCCTCCTGGGCACCTCATGAGCAGAGCCTCACAATAAGCCAGATGACCCCCACTCCATGAGGACCTCCATTTTCCACATCCGACTTCCCCCTCGTCAGAACTCCACCCAGCAGACTAGCCTATCACAGCCCGGTTCATCGAGATCCACCCTGCAGCAGTCTTTTTAATCAGGCCCAGGAATATTAAATAAATTAACAAAATGGTGAGATTGTTTCAGTTCTCATTTAAAAAAAAATGTTACAAATTTTAAAATAATTACATATTCCATCACTATCACTATCACTATCTTCCCGTTCATCATCGATTTGCTCGAGCGGGCCCCAGTAACATCTCCATATGTCCTGTCTCATGCTAGTAGAGCCCAAGGGCATCTGCTTGCTCCAGGAACATAAAGAGCCTCAATCCATTCCGAATGAGGTCTATCGTTGTTACTGGTATTTGGCATATCAAATACAACACGGGTAGCTTGCCAGGCTCTGCCGTGCAGGTACATACTCTTGTAGTCATCTCTAAGTTCAGCATTTATTGATGAACCCCGTGGCTCTTGCAGCCAGCGTGGGCCGGCCTGTGATAGGCTGGTGTGCTGGGTGGAGTTCTGACGAGGGGGAAGAGAGAGATGTCCGGATGTGGAAAATGGAGGCCCTCATGGAGTAGGGGGTCCTCTGGCTTGTTGCAAGGCTCTGCTGGGGTGGCTGGCCAGGGCTAGAACCCACCATTCCTCCTGGGTGCCTTGTGAGTGGCTGGGCACAGGGAGAGCAAGTAGCAGCTCTGCCCCATGTCTGTCTCTGATATAATTAAAAATATATCAGGCCCATCATTTCTGTCTTAATCTATTATGCACTTGACCTTAACTTAGTTCCCAAAAAAAGTTATGAAATTCTTGGCAAAAATTTAAATTTCCTCTAAGAATACTGTCCATAGGGTCTGGTGTTGATGTCTTGAGTTCAAATATTTACAAGTTAGCAGAAATACATGTTGGATAAGATGAATTTCTACTTTATTTATTTTTCAGTATAATTTTTATTAGCTACTTCCTCCTATTTTTAAGAATGAATTTTATTTATCTGTTTGTTTTCTCAGACATGAGATTAAATTCTTTGAGTTTTTCTTTTCTTATTTCCAATGTAGGCATCTACTGCTATTAACTTCCTCTTAATATAGCTTTTGATATGTCCACACTTTCTGGAAATTTAAATCTTTAATTCCTGATAGGAATATTTTATTTGTTCTTTGATTTTTCATTCTGAGTAGTAGCTACCTTGGCCTACAGAGATGCTATCAAAATTTTCGCCTTGACTATCAATTTATCCCGATGGTTCAAATGAGTCTTGTAGGTAGTAGATGATTGAATTTTGTTCTCTTATCCATCTTGGCACTAAGGCAAGTTTGATTGGTGAATAAAGTCCTTTGCCTTGAGCATAACTATTGAAATAAACTACTTTATTACCATTTTCTATAAGAATTCTGTTTGTGGATTCTTTTCTATTTCTTTAGTGGATTCTTTTCTATTTCCTTGACTTTTATTTACCAGCTCCGTGCCCCCTACACACACATACACACACACTTTAATACTTTCCTATTAAGATTTGTTCAGGTTCCATTTTCCATACACCTCTGCCATTTTTTTATTTTCTAAACATATTAGTTTTGATATACTTACTTATCTTACAGTTGGGTGATGTGGATTCAATTTCTGGCATCAAGTATTTTTTTTCTCAAGCACCGCCGTTTATGATCCTCAAGCCAGGAGTGAGACCTACTACCTCCAGTTGTCAGCCTCCACCACCAAAAAAAAAAAAAAAAAACAAAGAAACCAAAAGAAAGATCAAAGAAAGTAAACTTCAAGTTCATTATTAACAATTTGATTTGAACTGTTCTCTGTTTAAAAATTGTGTTTACAGCCTCCACATTCTACAGTCAATGGCGAGCTCAAGACCAGACTCCATTGCTCAGACCAACCCCATCCAGAAATTGTTCTGTTGAAAAAACTCAGGTATATTTTTCACCCAAGTGAAGTGGGTTTTATGACCTAAATCTCTAGACTTTCACCAAACTGGGGATGGGCTACCCCCCATATTTCTATCCTTCAGCAGACCAGGCAGTCATACACATGCCTCAAAGCCACCAGGCAGTTAAAAATTTAACTCCAGCTTTATCACACTATAAACATTTTGGAATTCCCAGCGAATGCGGTCACATTCACAAGCATGCAATATCTCAAACTCTACAAGAGTGATAAACCGAATAGCACACCACATAAAATGGGATGTAAAGTAGAAGCAACAAATCCCATTTAACAAAATATTAACACGCAGTGCTAATCCCAAGGCAGCATATCATAATTTCTTATATAAGGGCTTAGTGGCTCCATGGTGATATTTAACATTTGTCACTAACTTTCCTCTGAGGAAGCGAGTAATCTAAGATACATGATTGAGGATCTTCTATAGTGGCAGACTTAAGGGGTAGTTGGGAAAATTGGAAATAATGGTGGTGGGAAAGTGCAAAGGTGGTGGGATAGGTATTGGAACATTGAATGTCTGTAACAAATTATCGTGAACAACTTTGTTAAAAAATAAAATAACAGAAATTTTTTTTCATGTCTTACTGCATCCATAAAGGATCTATTTATTTTTGTTTAATAATAGACTATTTAGTATTTGTGAATTGGACCCAGTAGTCATAGAAATCTTTTAACTGTACTTAAAGATTCATTGCACTCCTGTGACTCTCAGTGATATTACAAGCACACAGATGTTTTCTTGTTTGTACAAGTTTTCATTCAATATCTATGTTAAACCATTATCACTGCCTTGTATTGTTTATTTGATAGATCTTATATGAGCCTAATGGGTGTTATTTATATGTAAGTTTAAACTTCACACTTATTTGTTTCAGTACTTTAAATGTTAATTTGACATTTTAGATAAAACGTTATTCTAGCTTGATTTATTTTCTTTGGGACTATATTAACTACTTGGTTCTGCATATATGACCCCATTATTCCCTACTGGGAATGCTCTCAGCTATAATTTCCTCAATCAGAATTTCTTACCCATTCTCCTGAAAAAAAGTATAGATGATTTAAAAATACAACAGAAGTTGCCAACAGCAGAATTCTGGAAACTAAGGAACTTACAAGTGTGTTTGAGGATAAGACAGAGAAAACTGTGAAAAAAAGAGCAGATGTAAGAATAATTCAGAAAATATAGGAAGCATAAAATACCTAAGGGACAACTTCAAATGGAATAATATTTGAATAATAAAGGTTTTGCATGGTAGGAAACAGAGAACACTGAACAATTTACTCCTATATTTAAATATAAATTATTTAAACAGATTGTAGAATACTATCAGGAAATAGGGATGAGACAATGTAGAGCAACTGTCAGAATTAATGTCTCCAGTTAAGAGATGAATAAGCATTGGAGACCAAATGCACAGAACCTACAATTACTCAAATCCTGTTTGTGTATGTAATAAAATGTGTTATCTTTTCTTGCTCCAGGAACAAAAAGAGCCTCAAACCATTATATTAGGTCATGGGAATGATCTAATATAAATGTTACTGGTATTTGGCATATCAAATACGACATGAGCAGCTTGCCAGGCTTGCCGTGTGGGTGGCATACTGTTGTAGTCACAGAGTATGACCGCTTGTTCCTGGAGCAAGCGGATGCCTTTGGGTTCTACTAGCATGAGACAGGACATATGGAGATATTACTGGTGCCCTCTCTAGAAAATAGATGATGAACGAGAAGATAGTGATAGTGATAGTGATCTTTTCTCACTATTCTGAATGCAGTTACCTTGCTTGAGCTAAATGAGGAAGAACCCTGAAGTGTGGAAGATTTTTTCTTTGTTTTTATAAACTTCTTATCATTTATAAAATCCAGACATTTATCTCCATATTTGTACACCACTCCCCAACTTCAATGATCCCTCATGAAGGCTACCAATACTCTGAAACACTTGGGCTAGCAGTATGTGTACTAGTCAATTTTTCATTGTCAACCCTTTTATATTAAGCTTCTGATTATGTCATAGTTTATATTTTTCCAAGAATCTTCTACTACTCTATTTCTATATTAATATAATGTTTGTGCCTGTATTGTGTAATTGCTTTGAAATAAAGAGTCTCCCAATTAAGTCTTTTCTTTGCTATTGGACACTCTACCTCTTATGGGAAACAAGTAGACTATTTTTCACAATATAGTGTACAGTTTCATATAAATTTATTCATTGCAGTTTTCTATTATCCTTTAGACTTTATAGAACAGGAAAACATAGCATCCACTAGACAATTTTAACACTAATTGCAATTATGATTAATTTCCCTAGTTTTAACATTGATTAATCAATTTCATTACATAAAATGGAATTGAATAAATTGTTATTATTGAATGGTCATATTTTAAGTAATTCATTTTAATTATGCATTAAGTATAGAGTTAGGTATTTTATGATGAAATACAATGAACTACAGTGACTGCATACTGTAACAGATTGTTCTCTGTAGCTCATTCTATATTTAGGTCCATTTTCTGTATCTCTTTCACACACTTTCTCTGATTTTTATTTTGGTTTGTGGCTTTTTTAAGAAAAGTAGGTTAAAACACATGAAATAAATAATAGTCTGTCCATGGCCTCAGGACTAATTGTCAACGTACACAGAATTTCAAAGGAGGCAAACGTTTTTACTCTTTTTTTACCAATGTCCTTTTGAAACTGTGATTTGTATTTTAAAACTAATCAGTGGGTTAAGTAACCTGTGTTCTTTGTAATTTGAACATCATTGAAAAGAGTTGTAAGCAGTTACCCTAGAGTTATTCTTAACTGCAAGTGAATTGCAAATGTATTCGGTTGCTTTTTGTGTGACTATAATACTAAAATGCACTTGACTGGTCACTACACCAGGTATAATTTGACTACACAATAAGAAAAGTGTCAATGATGCCATTCTTCCTTAGATGAAGGCAATGCATATTAAAATATGTGTTACAAATAAAAGGTTCACATTAATTTGAAGTAATAACTGATACTGCAAAAAGTGGTAAAAGTTGCTAGGGGTTGAAAGATTGGCAACTCATATGGTTACTTCAAAAGGTCATCTCAATACTTTCTAAAGAACATCTAGTAAGAAACAAAATTCTCGCAAAACTCTAAATATGCTATGCTACTAAAAAATTCTCAGAGTAGGTAGAGAAATGCTACCTGAATAAATTTGGTTAAAAGCATGAATTCACCTCTTAGAGAGTGAATCAAGGAACTTGAGGCCATATTTTTGTATCAACTTTGATACCACGTGGTCTTCCAAGCAACTACTAGAGGTTAGAACCATGATAAGCCTTAGTATCATGGGAAATATTGCATCACCCACAGGAGCACTGAACTTTCTGTCCTGTTCCTGGTCAAGTTTGGCATGGAGTGGTACCCCAAATACTGCTTGGTGTTTCTCTGTTCCTATTAAAAAAAAGAATATAAATAAGAATTGAATCATTCTGGTTCATATTTACCCTTGTGCATACTCTTACCTACAATGGCACAATAATAAAAAGTATATTTTCTTTATAATTTGATTGACTGCTTAATGTTATCAGTGCCTTTGTGCATTAGTAATACTGCTTGCAAACAAGAAATGTGGGTCAAATACATTAACATTTATTCTGAATATTTTCTCTTTCCAATTATATTCCCTTCTAAAAAGAGAATTGTTTAGAACTATTTCTGTGAAGCATAGAATAAGAATTGACTTTTTTTTTTCATAAATTATATATGTTATAGAATATAGATATAAGACCATACATGGGGCTGGTATCATTAATTTGATATGTAATTCCCACTATCGCTTTTCATAGTGTAGACAAGATTATTTAAAGGATTTTCTGAGTTTTATAGAAGTTGACACAAAAATTTCTTGAAAGTGTGTCTGGTAGTGTAAGCATAAACTGCTAGGGAGCTATATCTTGTTTACGCCACTCTATTTTCAGAATACAGCTCTGCTTGATTCTTTTTCCTTTCTTCTAGAACTACCAATAGGTCTACAGTGATACTGGAAACTGTCAACCTGTAACCTGCTGTTCGAAATTCCTGTTCTGTCTTTTCTTGCCTGATGTCACAAAACTGAGGAACCAAAACTCTCGTTTGACTCCCCCAACATCTGTTCTGTTACAGGACACCTAAAAGCCTAAAAGTCTCTGCATCTGCCCTGGATTGCCTCCTGCAGATCACTTTGTAGATAGAGGAGTAGTTTAAATGTGGCAGTTTATCTGACCATGTATTCTGTACGGCTGGTATAAATAGTCCCTCATGCTACCACAATCATCGTAGGACTAGCTAGATATTACCAGCATATTCCCTGGCCACGTTGGATCTCTAAGTAATTAGACCAGAGAGAAATGCTGTTTGCCTCCAAGCAAGCAAGCATGGCTCCCTGATAACACAAAGGCAACTAAAATACAAAACTACCGTGAAGTAGACGAGACTCTTCTGAAGGCTTGGAGAAATATTTAACTGGCATTAGCATAGTCTTTGGTACAGAGTCATGCCCTCTCAGAAACCCCCTTCTCTACCCTATAAAGGCATTTATAGGCAGATCTTGGCTCAAGACATTAGGTGAGGTGCTGGGAGAAATGACCTGAAGGCATTTGACCCTTCCTGCCAGGGGAAGTTACATTTAGCTTATAGCTTCTCCCAGCTCTGCTAGGAGGCTTTGGATTAGATCTGGGTCCTTGTAAACAGCCAAATGGTCTCCTGAAGTTGCTACACTTCTATAGAGCTATTTTCTTGTTTTCATCTCTAGATAGCCCAGTCCAGAATGGGCTGGGCTGGGGAGTTTGGGCCGATTTCTAGCTATAAAATAAGCTGCAAGAAGAAAGAAGCTCTCTTTTTGCTCTTGTTCCCTTTTGCCATTTTGGCTTCCCTTGGCATTTGCTTCTCCGTCCTCTCCATTCTCTGTTGGGCCTCAACTCGTAGTGGCAGCCATCTTTGCCTTCACGTGGCTGGTGCCTAACTGGGAACCCAGAGTCCAGAGGTTTTCCCTGTTCTTGGATTGTATATTGGAACCTGTGATAGTAAAGCCCTTTTAAAACTGCATCTGATTCCTGAGTTTTCATTCATTCCCCTCCGGCTCAAGGTAGAAGGGAACTCGCTTCCCGGCACTGTTAGGGGACCCCAGCGGCATCCCCAACACTGTTCCAAAAGAGTTTATCAAAGGATGAACTTTTTATACCTTTTTAAAGAGACTCATTATACTCTCTTTAATCCAGTTTTTATTTCTTTTTTTCATATCATAGCTACAATTCTCTGTCTCCATTTAGCAGAAAGCATTGAGAATAAATGCTACTCAAATAACATCGAATAAGTATTCAAGCTATTTCCAGACACAATCGATCAGAACATCATACACAAATGCTCATGATTTCTCTCTTCCTTCATTCAGAAGAAAAAACCTACATCTTTTGTTCACTGTGAACGCCATATATTGACTTGCTTTTGCCTAAATGCATGAGTAAAAGTGTGTTTGTGTGTGTGTGTGTGCCCAGATACAATTGAGACTTAATTGCAGTGTTGAGGTGTTCATTAACAATCATATAAAAGGAATATCTGTCTTTAATCTCTAGTGTTAAAAAGGCACATTGCTTGTTTGAAGAAAGTGAACTAGACTTTATAGAATGGATGACATATAATATTTTAAAAGGTCATTTAATATATAGAGCATGTGAAAGAGAAATGTGATTTTATTTCTTGTAGAATAAGCTACTCTCATTAAAAAACTGCATTCCTAAAAGCAGATGTTGATAAGTGGGTAACTTTGACAAAATTCATGGTATATAATTTTTTATCAAAAATGTAATTTTAATATTAATTGATATTATAACGACATATTGAATCAACCTTACTTGACTATATTTTTATGTCAATTTTATGTGTATGGAAGTGTATCGGAATACAAGAAATGCTCATATTTCTCTGCATTATACTTCAATTATAAATTTCTCACTTCTAACTAGTAAATATAATTAGTGCATTTAAAAGCATATATATCATATAAAACTGCAATGCATGTTTGCCAACTAATTATCTCATACTCAAAATAGTCAACATGTTAAGATCTGCATAATACTGACATAGCTTGAATAAAATGAAAAGAGAAAATGAATTAAGAAAACATAACTACTAACTAGTTCCTCTTTTCACTGAGGGCAGTAGGAGAAAATATGATGAAGGATTTCAGCATGAAGGATTTGGAATTACTTCCTGTCAACAGGGCCCTAAAATATATGCTTTTTTTATTGAACAATAAACTTAGGCAATAAAGCAGTAAAAAATCCAATAACATCTCATTACAAAAAATATTTTATGTACCATAAGTAAGTCAATACACAATTTAAAGCAAAAACAAAACTTCAAGATTTTAGTGCACTTTAGGTTAAATATTTTACCATTTCATAGGCAGTAAAGTGAACATTAATAGTTGCTAATCATTCTACAATATGGCCTTTGACATAGTTTTAAACTATTTTATCTTCCTATTTGGGCACCCAGTACTTAATGGAAGTTAATTTATCTTTAAGTCTTCCATAAACATCTCACTGAGGTGATACCAAATCCATATTAGATAAAAGCTTGAAATACATTTATATTTATTAGATGATTATTTACTCTTCCAATTATAAAACTGAAAAGTATTTACTGTAATTATCTGCATAGCTAATGTGTAGGCTGATATTACTCAAGGTGCATATAACTGAAAGAAAATGACCCTGTTTGTTTTTAATGACTCCTCAGGGGTATACTACTCTATTAAAGTTAAGGAAGGAGAATAATAACTAGGCTAGGGGTGTCATTTTTCCTAAACTGTCTTCGGCTGAAAAAAAAAGAACTGATTAATTTTCTAAATGATCTTGAGTAGAGCCAACTCAGTGAGAAGCATTAAGATGCAATTGAAGGACTTAATAGTGTCACATATTCTCCTTGAGCAAAATTGTTGATTAAGTGACTAAATGAAAATACCTATATCATAAAACTATAAAAAATTGAATACTTTTGCCTGGTGAATTTCAACTTTTTAAATAATTGACAAATCTTACGCAGTTTTGAAACTTTTTGCAAGTGGGATACAGTGATCAAGTCTGGTATCTCATATGGTCCCTTGAGACCTGTCAAGAAAGATCTTTGAGCATAAACCAGGAGTAAATTCTGAGCACAGCTCTGTATTACCTCCAAAAAAAATTTAAAAGACAACAAATAAACAAGTAAAAAACTGGAATATACTGATGAGCATAAAAAAGTTTTATATTAATCTCAGCACTTTTAATTGTATTCTTAAACTATATAAAATTCAAGAAACACAAAATCAGACACACTTGAGAATCATAACTATATAACTATAGTGAATGGGTATGATTGAGTATCTGAAGAGCAATGAAAAACTGTGAAGATGAAATAATTATTTTATTTATTTATTTTATCTTTCTTTGGGGGTAGGTCACAACCGACAATGCTCAGGGGTTACTCCTGGATTTGCACTTAGGCATTACACCTGGTGGTATTCAGAGGAGCATATGGGTTGCCCAGGATCGAACCAGGTCAGCCATATGCAAGACAAAGCCCTACCTGCTCTACTACCACTCCGGCCCCAAAATAATCATTTTCAAAGAAAATTACTTTAGGAGGAGCACGAAGAAATAGCAATAAAATTAAGGAATAGACTTTTGATTGACCAAAATCTAGAATTAAGAATTATTCAGGCACACATACCAAATTTAACACAAAAATGTTGTGTCACCTTTAAAATAATTTAACTCGGCAAAATTTTTTATATATCAATGGTAATATTTTAAAAATACATACTCCATTTTTTTTAATTTTTTATTTTTACAATTACAAAGATATACAATTAAAAAGTTCATGTTTGGGTTTTGGTCATACAGTATTGCAGCACCCATCCTGCCACCAGTGCCCATCTCCCACCACCAACGCCCCCCCTCCTCCCCCTCCCCCAGCCCTCTTCCATGGCAGGTTCTTTATTTCTTTCCATTTCTCTCTCTTTCTCTTTTCCTTCCCCTCCAGACTATGGATTACAGAACATACATTAAAGGATTGTCATGTGTATCTTTTTGCCTCTATTTAATGCTCAGTTCTAGGTTGGCATAAGTACCCTCAACAATTGTTAGCACACTGTTCCATTTTCTGTCTTACCTAGCCTCTGACTCCCACACGGTTGTGATAATTTCCACCTTTGACAAGACCTCCTGATATATGTTTCACTTGACCTTGGATATTGGTATCATAATATGTACATATATATTTATGTTATGCAGATAAATGCAGTCATTCTGTATCTGTCTCTCTCCTTCTGGCTAATTTCGCTCAACATAATCTTCTCCATGTCCATCCATTTGTAGGCAAATTTTATAACCTCATTATTCCTAACAGCTGCATAGTATTCCATTGTGTAGACGTACCAAAGCTTCTTTATCCAGTCATCGATTTTCGGGCACTCTGGTTGCTTCCAGATTCTGGCTATTGTGAATAATGCTGCTATGAACATAAAAGTAGGGATGGTGTTTCCCGCTGCGTATTTTTGGCTTCCCAGAGTAGATTCCCAGGAGTGGAATGGCTGGGTCAAATGGGAGTTCAATTTCTAGTCTTTGGAGGAATGTCGATATTGTTTTCCAGAAAGGCTGTACCAGCCGGCATTCCCACCAACAATGGATGAGTGTCCCCTTTTCCCCACACCCACGCCAGCACTTGTTGTTCTTGTTCTTTTAAATATGTGCGAGTCTCTGTGGTGTAAAGTGGTATCTCATTGTTGTTTTGATTTGCATCTCTCTGATGATTAGTGATGATGAGCATTTTTTCATATGTTTTTTGGCCATTCGAATTTCTTCCTTGCTGAAGTTTCTGTTCATTTCTTCTCCCCATATTTTGATGGGGTTGTTTGTTTTCTTCTTGTAAAGTTCTACCAGTGCCTGATATATCCTGGATATTAACCCCTTATCAGATGGGTATTGGGTGAATATTCTTTCCCATTCTGTGGACTGCTTTTGTATCTTAGTCACTGTTTCTTTTGAGGTGCAGAAGCTTTTTTAGTTTCATGTAGTCCCATATGTTTATCTTTTCTTCTAGTTGCTTTGTTAGTGATGTTTCATCTTTGAAGATGCCTTTAGCTTCAATGCCATGGAGGGTTTTTCCTATATTTTCTTCAATGTACTTTATGGATTCAAGTTTGATATTGAGATCTTTAATCCACTTTGATCTGATTTTTTGTGCATGGTGTTAGTCCACACAATGCTATGCTCAGGGGTTACTCCTGGCTCTTCACTCAGTAATTACTCCTGGTGGAGCTCAGGGGACCATATGGAATGCTGGGGATCAAACCCGGGTTGGCCGCAAGCAGGACAAACACCAAACCCACTGCGCTATCGCTCAGGTCCCACTCCAACTTTTCTTGATAAGATTATTATCCCATTAGATTAATATTTTAAAATAACTTAGTAACAGAAAGTTGCTCTTTATTAAATTAAATGTCTACCAAAGTGAACATTGGTAGAAATAAGTGGGAAGCTGTGGGCTCAGGGCTCAATGTATAAGTCAAAATGAATATAAAATGTAAAATGTAAAAGTGGCGTAGAGGCATGATATAGGTATGTTTCCATTTATTTCAAAAGAAACATGCATGTTAATTTTATATAAATGTATAGAGAAGTATAGGCACATTTTTCTTGTTGTTCATATTTTTATTGTCATTAGCTATTGTCGGGAAGCCCCCGGAGTCCCCAACAGTGCCGGGAAGTGAGTTCCCTCCTACCTCTGAAGCTGGAGGGGAATGGATGAAGACTCAGGAATCTGATGCCGTTTTAAAATGCTTTACTTATCACAGATTCAGGCATACAAATCAGCAATAGGAAAAACCCTGCACTTAGGGATTCCTGGCTAGAACCCCAACCATGTGTAAGCCAAGACGGTGGCCACCATGTGTTAAGGCCCTGTAAAGAGGAGACAAATACAAGACTCTCAAGCAGAGTGCAAGCCCAAAAAGAGAGCCCAAAAAAGAGAGAAGAGAGAGAGAGGAAGCTGGCTGGTTTTATACCCCCTGCAACTCAGACTTCCCACTATTATGGGAAGCAAGAAGGGTCAAATGCCCTCAGGTAATTTCTCCCAGCACCTCACCTAGGACCTATTATATGCTAATGTTTTGAGCCAAGATTTGCCTGGAAATGCCTTTATAGGTTAGAGAAGGGGGTTTCTGAGATGGCATGTCTCTGTACCAAAGACTAATACTAATGCCAGTTAAATATTTCTCCAAGCCTTCACAAGAGTCTCGTCTACTTCATGGTAGTTTTATATTTTAGTTGCCTTTGAGTTATCAGGGAGCCATGCTTGCTTGCTTGCTTGGAGGCAAACAGCATTTCTCTCTGGTCTACTTACTTAGAGATCCACGTGGCCAGGCAAATATGCTGGTGAGATCTAGCTAGTCCTACGATGATTGTGGTAGCATGAGAAAATATTTATACCAGCCAGTACAGAATACATGGCGAGATAAGCTGCCACATTCAGACTACCCCCCCTATCTATGAAGTGACCTGCAGGAGGCAATCCAGGGCAGATGTAGAAGTTTTTAGGCTTTTAGGTGTCCTGCAACAAGCTATGAAAAGACAGAACCAGACCACACAAAGCAAATGGAATACAAGGCAAAAATAGCACTTATCATAAGAATGAAGTAAAATATCTTTTAATGATTTGCCTTAGCAATTGAAAGCTACCTAATTTTGAAGTGAAGACTTGTGATTTATTTTTGGGCAAAACAATCATATTCTTAACAGAATAAATAGAAAAAGCAATTAGATAAATGTTACTAAGTAGGGAATATTTGCTGTTCTTACATTAGAATCTAAAAAAATATATTATATTTTATGTGTTTACTTTCAGCTCATAAATTATAATGTATTGAGTCCAGCATATATTAAGGGAATTTATTTGAATAAAAGGGAGTCATTTATTGATCCTAGTAAAATTTTTAAATGCTTCATGCATATTTCAAATTTTAACATGTTTCAAAAAATAGAATTTACAAGATTTGAACATAACTATTGATATGAATATACATAATCACTGTTTCTATCTTCCCATACATCATCAATTTGCTCAAGCAGGCACCAGTAACATCTCAACATGTCCTGTCACATGCGAGATAGACCAAGGGCATCTGCCTGTTCCAGGAACATAAAGAGCCTCAAACCATTCCATCAAGTCATGGAAATGAGGTCTATAATTGTTGCTGGTATTTGGCATATCAAATATGACACGGGTAGCTTGCCAGGCTCTGCCATGTGGCTGGGATACTCTTGTAGTCACCTCAAAACTTGAACATTTATTGATGAGTTGGACTGTAATCAGCTCTTCTACTGGGTGGAGCTCTGAGGAGAAGGGAGTTCAGATGTGGAAAATGGCAGCCCTCATGGTGTGGGGGGTTCCTTTGGCTTCTTGTGAGGCTCTGCTGGTGTGGTGGGCCAGGACTAGAAACCGCCATCCCCTCCCGGGTGCCTCGGGATCAGTTGGGCACAGGGAGAGCAAGTAGCAGCTCTGCCCCATGTACGCCCTTTAAAAATTTAAGATTTATAGAACAATAGAGCAAACCAATCTAATGTTTACTTTTTCCTATTGTAAATATTTATCATTTATCTTTATGCATTTCTACTTCTAATCAGAGACCTAGAAAAAATTCATATTATTTCATTTTCATAGAACTCTTTCTTGAATAAAAATGACAGGATAAAATAGACAACAGCAAATTAATCAGCTTAAATATTCACTATCCTTAAGAGCTGTGTTTTTGTTTAATATGCACATGCTGCTGTTAGTAAATTAAAAAATCATAAAAGATTATGAAGGATGTATGTGCTTGTGTTTTGTGCAAGTAATTGAGTGAGTTCTTTTTCATATTCTTGTGTGCATGTGTTGAATTATATTTATGAAAGTCAAGGTTAATGATGAAAAGAAGCAGAACTCCAGTAAAAGCTTTCTTCATCTTTAACAGAATTTATATTTTATTGTCAGCGAATAATCAGATGAATGTGCAAAGTGAACATGAGTCTGCAAAAGTGAATTTCCAGACAGGTAAGGAGTGTGTGCTGATTATCTTTCACAACTGTTTTCCTCCTTTGACTCCTGACTATCAAGAAGAGAAGAGGCCTACTTGCCACATTATCTTAAGTTGTATAGGAAAAGTTTGGGATCTTTAGAAGATCCCCTTAGCTAAAGTTTGTTCAGATTAGAATGGATTTTAAATCAAAAGCAGGAACTTTCTCTCCTAACTGCCCATTCTCCCATTTTTTATCAAGAAATGCAACCACATTTCATTGTTTTTAATTTATTGAGAACTTAAATCTAAGACTTCTCCCTGGGTTGTATTTCTGACTTACTAAAAGAAATTGGAAAAGTCATTTTCTCTTCTGTGTACTTCAACCATACTATTTGTTAGGAGGAAGAATATTCATCTGTCTTCTCCAGGTACTTGGCTTAATTTATAAGTACAGAAATTCTCATTTTGTATCATATTTCATATAAAAATATCAAGCATTTATTTCATCTTCATGTTCTTCCTGTCAATTGCTTCCCCTGTTTTATTCCCTTGTAACATTTTTAGGATCTGTGCCATTGTGATTCTGAAGAAATAGCTTTTAGGACTTTATATCAATAAAATACTTTCTTTTGTTTTGCAGTCTGCAAATGTGAATTGAATGTATATATTTCCGAAATAGAAATCATGGGTCATTTATATCTCTGTTAATCTTCTGTGCAAAAAGTGGGGGAGATTTCTACATAATTTTTTATTCTATAATAATTGAATTCAAACACTCTTGTGTGATATCCCTGCATATCATATAGTTTTTCCTAATAAACATTAAAAAGCCAAAACTTAGGAGAGATTGACACCTGAAATCAATAAAATATTATACATATTTGCTATTTAATTTTAATTTTTATTTATATTTTTTTAGTTTTATTATACCACCCTGAGATATACAATTACAAAAGTGTTCATGATTTGGTTTCAGTCAGACAGTGTTCCCCCACCCATCCCTCCACCAGTGCACATTTCCCACAGTGGCTATTAAGCTGTATCATAGTAACTTACAGTTAAGAAAGAACAGAGGGCCGGAGCGATAGCCCAGCGGGTAGCGCGCTTGCTTTTGCACGGCCGGCACATGCCGGCCGGGTTCTATATCTGGCATCCCATATGGTCCCCCGAGCACCGCCAGGAGTAAGTCCTGAGTGAAGAGCCAGGAGTAACCCCTGAGCAACGCCGGTGTGACCCAAAAAAGCAAAAAAAAAAAAAAAAGAAAGAAAAAACAGAAATATAAAAAGGGGCATGTAATCCATTATCCTTGGGCCACAAAAGGCTTTTAAAGTATTCCAGGAAAGGGCTTAAAAGCTAAGCATAGTGGCATAGAATAGAACATTGTTTATTATGAGTTTTTTTGTTTATTATGAGTTTTTTTGTGTGTGTGAGGGCCAAAGTGAGAGAGTGCCAAGCGATGCACAGAAATACTGCAGGCACAAGCAAGAGAAGAGAAATATAAACTGTTTTTCTAGCCCTATACATCCTGTTTCCATGCTTGATCCACTCTTGCTTCATTTTCCTCCCTTCTTGAATGAACTGACTTAAGACTTTCCCCCAAATTCTCAGTATTCATTTTAATTTTTTGACCAGTATCTACTATCAACCTATAATATGGACAAAAATGGTACTTTTATACTTTCAAGGTAGAACAAACACACATTTATCAAATAACCTCACACAAACACTCTATCTTCACCCCTACGTAAAAGTATAAATAGAGAAATGTACTTACTACACAATATTTTTTGCATATTATTTGTAAATTGCACAGAGTATTACACTGACAATTTCTGTTACACTTTTATTTAAACTAATAGCAATTTAATAACAGGATATTACCTGAAATTTGTATGGAACGATAAACCCCCAAGGATAGCTAAAGCAATCCTCGGGAAAAAGAAGATGGGAGGCATCACCTTACCCAACTTCAAACTGTACTACAAGGCAGTAGTAATTAAAACAGCATGGTATTGGAATAAAAACAGACCTGTGGACCTATGGAATAGAATTGAGTATCCTGACACCCAACCTCAAACACATGATCATTTAATCTTTGATAAAGGTGCAACGAGTCTAAAATGGAGTAAGGAAAGCCTCTTCAACAAGTGGTGTTGGGAAAACTGGGCAGCGACATGTAAAAAAATGAAGTTGGACCTGTGTCTAACACCATGCACAAAAATCAGATCAAAGTGGATTAAAGATCTCAATATCAGACTTGAATCCATAAAGTACATTGAAGAAAATATAGGAAAAACCCTCCATGACATTGAAGCTAAAGGCATCTTCAAAGATGAAACATCTCTAACAAAGCAACTAGAAGAAAAGATAAATATATGGGACTACATGAAACTAAAAAGCTTCTGCACCTCAAAAGAAACAGTGACTAAGATACAAAAGCAGTCCACAGAATGGGAAAGAATATTCACCCAATACTCATCTGATAAGGGGTTAATATCCAGGATATATCAGGCACTGGTAGAACTTTACAAGAAGAAAACAAACAACCCCATCAAAAAATGGGGAGAAGAAATGAACAGAAACTTCAGCAAGGAAGAAATTCGAATGGCCAAAAAACATATGAAAAAATGCTCATCATCACTAATCATCAGAGAGATGCAAATCAAAACAACAATGAGATACCACTTTACACCACAGAGACTGGCACATATTCAAAAGAACAAGAACAACAAGTGCTGGCGTGGGTGTGGGGGGAAAAGGGGACACTCATCCATTGTTGGTGGGAATGCCGGCTGGTACAGCCTTTCTGGAAAACAATATGGACATTCCTCCAAAGACTAGAAATTGAACTCCCACTTGACCCAGCCATACCACTCCTGGGAATCTACTCTGGGAAACCAAAAATACGCAGCGGAAACACCATCCCTACTTTTATGTTCATAGCAGCATTATTCACAATAGCCAGAATCTGGAAGCAACCCGAGTGCCCGAAAATAGATGACTGGATAAAAAAGCTTTGGTACATCTACACAATGGAATACTATGCAGCTGTTAGGAAAAATGAAGTTATAAAATTTGCCTACAAATGGATGGACATGGAGAAGATTATGTTGAGCGAAATTAGCCAGAAGGAGAGAGAGACAGTTACAGAATGACTGCATTTATCTGCATAACATAAATATATAGGTACATATTATGATACCAATATCCAAGGTCAAGTGAAACATAGATCAGGAGGTCCTGTCAAAGGTGGAAATTATCACAAACGTGTAGGTTTCAGAGGCTAGGTAAGACAGAAAATGGAACAGTGTGCTAACAATTGTGAGGGTACTAATGCCAACCTAGAACTGAGCATTAAATAGAGGCAAAAAGGGATACACATGACAATCCTTTAATGTATGTTCTGTAATCCATAGTCTGGAGAGGAAGGAAAAGAGAAAGATAGAGAAATGGAAAGAAATAAAGAACCTGCCATGGAGGAGGGCTGGGGGGAGGGGGAGGGAACCGGGACGTTGGTGGTGGGAGATGGGCACTGGTGGCGGGATGGGTGCTGCTACACTGTATGACCAAAACCCAAATATGAACTTTTTAATTGTATATCTTTGTAATTGTAAAAATAAAAAATTAAAAAAAAATAACAGGATATTAAGGGGAAGAATCTAAGTCACGGCCTCTTTTGCATATTCCTTTGCTTTGAGCCGGTCATGCCTATCGGTGCTAGCATGTCTGCTCAGGACTGCACACAAATCTCTCGGGCAACGCGCAGGTGACCAAATGCATTTGGGGATGAGCATCTGTTAGGTCAATGCCTAACCCCTTGTACTCTTTTCTAGCCATCTGTGTCATATTCTTAATTTTCTGCTACTTACATTTACAACTTTCCACAAAAAATATCTGCAACTCAAATTCAGGGAGTGGCTGAGATGAGAGATTAGTTTTCTATTTATTTTTACGTTTTAAAGTGGTTATGTTAGCATAGGTAACAGTAGCATATCATTTCAATCTTTCAGTACTTGAATATAATGATAGAAAACTCAAATGATTTATTTTCAGGTGAAGAAAATAATGCGGAACATATTTACTTAGTATGTAAAATTAAATCATGTCAGATTTGCTCCTAATATCAGCTGTGCAAAAGTGGAATGGATTTGGTGATGGAGATAACTCAAAGGCTGGAATTCATTCATGGAACTCTCACGCACTCAGAGTGAGATTCCACAAATGAATGGAACCCAGTTCCATAGACACATGGCACTGCACCACCCCCTCCCGCCTTCCTGACCTCTGCAGCAGTGGGAAGTCACCTATCCCCTCCTGTCGGGCACCCTTTTAGAGATCTCTTTAAAGGGATGGCCTTTAACTGTTATAGGATGGCCAATATCCAAATTATGGGGGTAAATAAGATTTGGAACCAACAGTTGAAGAGTCAGTTGAGACTGTTGTCTCAGCGTGGCTGGCAGGAGTGAGCTGGAGGAGCAGAAGCCTGGCAGGATGGAGAGTTAGAGGAGCAGAGAGAAGGGTTGGCTGAGCTTGCTTGAGGGCAGTGCTTGGAAATAGTTTAAAGAGAAACTTAAAGGGAGTTCACAGCCCCTAGATTGGTTCTGTACCTGATACTGTCAGTTGGTTAGCCACATAGCTGAAAACTGACGCCCTCCCCGCCAACACACACACACACACACACACACACACACACACACACACACATAGAGCCCTGCAAAATAGTATAAGTAACTCCAGTGGTTTTTCAAAAAATAGCAAAGAAGCTTGTATAAAATCATTTTTCTTTTGAGAAGCCAAAGGCTTCCTGCCCAGTGGATCTTCAGAGACATAAAGTTCACATTTGGTGGTTCTGGAGAGCTTTGTTATATTAGTGATAGAGACTTTGGCCATACATGTGTCAGGCTTGTGCTCTACTACTTGAGTTTTTTGTTTGTCCCCATTTGATCATACAGAAATGAGAATTCCCAACACTAACAAATTTAGTGTATACTAAATTATAACCTATGACTATAAAATCATATATGAATTTTAACACTAAACTATAAAATTAAAATGATTAATAATGCATGACAAAATGTAGGCATACAAGAAAAAAGAGTAAAAATTAAAGTAATATTGAATGAATAGAGATAATTAAATGGGAGAGGATTCTGAACATAATTATGTCATTTATACATTACTACCATGGTCATATTTCTGACATTTCCTTATAAATTCAAATAGTATTTGAAATATTATTAATATAATACATTTTTAATAAAATATCTTGTTTTTACGTTTGTTAACTATACTCAGAAATTCTCAGAGAATTTTCTTGGTGAGAATCTGGGGACTGTATTGTGCTAAGGACCAAAGCCAGGTTATCTTTGTGCAAGGCAAGTGTCTTACCCACAATATTTCTCTGGTCTCACACACACACACACACACACACAATCACAAATCTTAAGGTATTTCATTCTGTTAGTTAAAATGACCTCTGCTTAGAGATACTTGTATCATATCCTGCTTATTCATAAAAACTACAGAGGTGGCAACACAATTTTATTTCTTCCAATTCCTGTCACCAGAGACTTTAACTCATGCAAGGAATAGCTTCTTCATACTTATGTGCACTCAATGGCATTTTCTGCTTTGATGTTATCTTAGGAGGTTGGGGCCACCCCTACTAGTAGTAACTCCTGATTCTGTCTGGGACACCAGCTACTTCTGGGATAGAATCCGGGTCATTGCATTTCAAGCATGTTCCCTATTCCTGTGTCATCTTCCAGTTTATCAACATTGTTTGGAGACATCTGCAGTCTCACCACCATCATAATCTCTAGACCATATTACTCACACTCACTCTATGCCTCACTGCCATGTCGGTGAGAGCACTCAAAACCCTCCTATTATCTCAAATAAAATTGTGTTATCCTTATGTTAAACACATGGTTTTGCTTAAACATTTTCTTTAAGTCATTTTATTATTTTTACACCTTTATTTTGTTTTTTACTCATACCCTGCAATGCTCAGGAGGAACTCCCTTGCTCTGCACTCAGAAATTACTCCTGGCAGTACTTGGGTAACATATGGGATGATGATGATGATAAAACCTGGGTAGCCTGCATGCAAGGCAAATGCCCTAACAACTGTACTAACGCTATAGTCATACAGATTTAAATTTTGAATTTTGTCATAGCCTGGATTTACTAATTCAATCATCTGTCCCAAATTTATTATTGTATGATTTTTATGTGTTATCTTTGTTCCTCACTCTCACAGAAATTTCCTTAATTACTAAATTTTCTGAGTTTATCTTCTCAGGTTATTTTGTTTCCATATGTTCTACTGTAGTTTCGAACACCTCATACTTGATGTTCTCAATATGTATTTATATTCTCATTTCCTTGGATTATGAAACAAATTCAATAGCTTATGATTCAAACAGCACTTATAATTTGAATTAAGTACTAAAATATGAATTAATACATTGCATCACATATTCAAAACCCAAGGACTGAGGACATACTGATACATAAAAGTAGATGACTACTTATCTGCATATCTCTATATCTTCTTTTTTTTCTCACTCATTTTCATATATTCAATACATAAATTGGATAATGAATTTCCAAGCATGAAGATAGAGAATAAAAATGTCGTATTCTAGAATCTTAGTAATTTGATTTAGGTGGACATACAATGGATATCATCAATATAGTGATTAATTATATAGACTATTATGTGATTAATGTATACTTAAGGGGATGTTGGCAATGGACATTGCGGTTTTATTTATTGTAGAAAAGTATTCACCATAGTGAATATGCCCTAGGGAATATGCCATAGGGAATATGTCAGCAAATGATGTCTCATAGAGAGAATAAGATGTGATGACATAATTTTAAAGAATGTTTAAAGTTCTTTAAGTTTCCAAACAGTCATAAGTTTCCAGACTACTGCTGTTTAGACTATTCCACTTCATTGGAATAGTTGAGCTCAACCATTCTGATATATATCTAATATAATGGTTTAAGGCTCTTTATGTTCCTGGAGCAAGCAGATGCCCTTGGGTTCTACTAGCATGAGAAAGGACATATGGAGATATTACTGGTGCCCGCTCTAGCAAATAGATGATGAACGGGAAGATAGTGATATCTATCTATCTATCTATCTATCTATCTATCTATCTATCTATCTATCTATCTATCTATCTATCTATCTATCTATCTATCTATCTATCTATATTATATGCACTATATATATAGATAATGATTTAAATGAAATTAAGCAAAAGAAATGCCAGAAAGATATTGGAGTCCAGAATGTATAGAACATCATAGGCACTTACATAATTTTGACTTTCCTCTGGGTAAAATGGGAAATTTAACACTGAGATGTTACCTAAAATAGTAGACATTTAAATAAGTAAAGTACATTTTTAAAGACCTTGTACAGGTAATTAGACACTTCAAATGTATGATTCCAGTGATCAAAGTTCATACCTTCAAGGTAGAGACATACCCAGTAGGATTATTAGATCTTTAGTTTACATTTAGAAGTTGAATCGCTTATATGAAATGCACAAAGCAAGCCCTGTGTGCACTGAGTTTGTTTTAGGTTCCAAGGCACACACAGGAAACTCCCCATCAGGACACAGTGTAGCTGCAAAGATAGGTGGCAGTGCAGCTCAAGGCAATATTTTGGGGTCAGATCCATTTGTCTGTACAATTTAATTGAATTTTAAGCCTGTGTTGTAGACCACTTTCATATGTGTGATTCCAAGCTGACTAGGGGACTAAGCGGTCCAATACAAATTTGATTTGATTTGGACTCAATGAGTCAGATAACACTCAGTTCATTACTGATGTTGAGGGAATTCCTCTTCATTGCTGTCTCACTATCAAGTGATCTCGGTTTACCAAGGTGCAGTCATTTTTCTTTCAGTACTGAAAGACCGTTTATGATTTTTCCATTGGACTTTCTAGAATTCCCATAAAGCATTTATAGCTGTCACAAACTGTTGAGAGAAATAGGATCTGATAAATTGGACCTATGTCACAATAGTTGGTGAGATGACCAGTACAAATTCTTCACCCAGTTAGTAGCTAAGGCATTTATTCCCAGTAAAAACGGCAGATCTGTAGACTTATCTATACATTTTCAAAGTAATACTACTATTAATAATGTTATCTACATATGATGAAGTATGGTTGATAAGTAATTTCTCCACATAAACATAAAAATACACTTGCTTTAATAGATTGTTCCTATCTTTCCAAGAAACGTTTAATTCTCTCCATAGTTGATTTTTTTTCCAGTTACACTGCTAATTCTATGCATCTCAGCCTGTTGGTAATAGGTAAAAATTAATCGGGTGAACCTTGAAAAAAATAGGAATTTGTGGTAGGCATACGTCCCTTTTAGAGAAAGTAACAGGTTCTATGTAAAAGGAGTAGTTAGTCTCAGAAGATAACGGAGGAATTTACTGAAATCAACACCACCATTATCTTTTTAGGCACATAGAGAAAAGGAAGTTATGTAGTTAGATTTATTAAAAGTGCAACGAGATCACATTTTAGATTCCCAAGTGTCTCTGTGCATTTAAATTTAATATAAAGACCCCCCCAGAAAGTGGTGGATGAAACAAATTTTGTGATTTTAATAGGCTATTTATAAATACTTGGTTACAGTTGAATGTATGTTGTCTCTGGAATTACGTACAGTTCAGTGACTTAATGATAATCAAGGAAGTTTCTGGTTCTTTTATACTGCATGACAGTAAACACTTTTTTCTTGAAAGTTTACCTTGTCAGGTAAGTTTGGCACTATAGTAAGAAGCTGTCAGAATCCCAGAGTTGTTTCCATCAGAGTGTTCAATATTTTATTTGGTAGCTTGCAGAACTTCTTATTCAGACTTTTGTCTTAATAAGAAGTTAACTGTAGTCAACAATAAGACCTAATGTAAGTACACTATTTGCAAGTGCATTATATTTGCCTTAAACACTTTTACCTCTGAAGATAAAACTGAATAACTTAAAAACAATAAAGTGAGGCTCATGAACACATAAAGTGAGGCTCATGTACACATTTCATCATGTGTTTTGATCTGTAAACATTTCAAAAGCTCAATCTCCTGTCAAGCAAGATTCAAATGGATACACAAAAAGAGCACTATCTAAGTGCGTGTTCAAGTAAGAAGCATTTGATACAAGGGTGCTGAAGTCCAAAAGCTATTGGAAAGACATTTTAGAGAAGTTATTGCTCTATTTTAGCCATTAGGCACTTAAGTATCACTGAGAAACGATGATTAATGACATTGGTTACTTTCAACACCAAGTAAAGGTGATTATTGGAACGAAGCCTAAAAGCCACTGGCTAAACCCCACAATTGAAAAAAGAAATATACAGTTGTCTGAGGACAGTAGCACGTAGGTTTTCCTTTTTACTTTACTTTCGATCTTTAAGAGTACTTCCTGAACTCTTATGTTAACACCCATGTTAACACCATTTAACATGATTTTTTATTTTCTTACTACTTTTATTGTGATAATGATGGCTTACAAGAATATATCTTCAAGAGATTGCTGAATATTGGAATTTACATAATTGTGACTTTTGTTTTAGAGTCATCTAAAACAAAAGTCACAATTATTTGTTTTGTTTTAAAGTCATCAGTAAAATGTATCCTACCAAGAGCTATTGATTGTGCAGATATTACCTTAGTCTCATTAGGTTGTTACAATCAAATATTGGGCCATTTGCAAAACTAAATCTTTTTAATAAAATTTTGGATGCTGAGAAAAAATCTAATATTGGTCATTCACACTCACACTCAGTATACAGTGAGAGATTGATTCCTAATTTACAGTCCACAATATTCTGCAGGTCTTCATCTTGCAGAAAGGACAAGGAACATATTAAGAGTCTCTTGGCGCAAAGGCACTTATTTCATGAGCATGTATTCCATACTTACTAAACTTCAAAAAATTTCAACTACATCATTACATTATGAAGTATATGTCAAAAGAATTTCGGTATTACACAAGCTTTCTGCTTTAGCACATAAATGAAAAACTTAAATATCTAAATTCTAAAATGATTATGTATTGCTAATCCTGGAGGAGTATATATTAAAGTTATTGAAATTATTAAGGAAGATTTTCACTTTTCAGAAAGAAATAATAGCATTTTGCTTCAGCATGGTGATAGAATTGGTGAATAGTCAAATGTGAGGGGGAAAATAGACTCAAAGAAAACTTTTACTTTTTTTACCAGAGAATCAAGATGCCCATCAGTTCAGGATATGCATGCTAGGACACACAAACAGTTGTGTGAGGAGAGGGAAAGTGACAGGACAACAGGGAGCGGAGAGGAAAGTCTGGGAGGGAGGGGAAGGGAGAAACCTCCTTTTATTTTTCAATAAGTATTTTATTATACCACCGTGAGATATACAATTACAAAGATGTTCATATCTGGGATTTGGTCATACAGTGTTCCAGCACCCGTCCCTCCACCAGTGCCCATCTCCCACCACCAACTACCACAGTTCCCCCCCCTCCCCCAGCCCGCCTCCATGGCAGGTTCTTTATTTTTTTCCTTTCTCTCTCTCTTTCTCTTTTCCTTCCCTTCCAGGCTATGGATTACAGAACATACATTAAAGGGTTGTCATGTGTATCTTTTTTGCCTGTATTTAATGTATAGTTCTAGGTTGGTATTAGTACTTTCTACAATTGTTAGCACACTGTTCCATTTTCTGTCTTACCTAGCCTGGGGCTCCCAAACATTTGTGATAATTTCCACCTTTGACAAAACCCCTGATACATGTTTCACTTGACCTTGGATATTGGTATCAAAATACATACATACATATATATATATACATATATATATATGTCATGCAAATAAATGCAGTCATTCTATATCTCTCTCTTTCCTTCTGGCTAATTTCACTCTACATGATCTTCTCCATGTCCATCCATTTATAGTCGAATTTCATAACCTCATTTTTCCTAATGGCTGCATAGTATTCCATTGTATAGATGTACCAAAAACTTTATCCAGTCATCAATTCTTGGGCACTCTGGTTATTTCCAGATTCTGGCTATTGTGAATAATGCTGCTATGAACATAAAAGTAGGGATGGTGTTTCCGCTGTGTATTTTTGGTTTCCCAGAGTAGATTCCCAGGAGTGGTATGGCTCAGTCAAATGGGGAGTTCAATTTCTAGTCTTTGGAGAGGAAACTCCTTTAAAGTCAAGGAATTGTGTATGATTTACACATCGACATTTCACTTGAAACACTTGAAGATATCATAGTGGATTCAATTATATATAAATAGCTTAATATTTCATTCTGAAGTTTTAATGAATATGCCAAGTGGACAATGGCTCAGCTGTGAACCTAAGAGCATCAACAGATATGTGAAAAAGGAGACTCCAACAGTGAAGCGGTGGTTAGAGGTGTCTGTCTAGAGGTTGTAGGACTGGTGTCGCTGCCCGGCTTATTCTCACAGCTCTCTGGTCCTGCTAGTCTTGCTAAGGCAGTGATGAGGCAGAACCTGGTATTTTCTTCTCTTCACTGTTTTAGTGTGAGAACTGGAGCCCGACCACCCAATATTCAGGGAAGTGCAGTGTCAGATTTAGTTGACACTATGCTGTTTGCATGAAAAAAATTCTGTCTGAATTTCCACCCTACTTTTGGTCACAGAAAATAATTTCTGGAAAAGATAGACAGTATTTTTTTTATCTTGCATTTTGTTTGTTTTTAAGATATGGGGGAGAGGAAAGGAGAGGGAGGGGAGGTAAGTGAGGTGAGGGTAAGGGAGGGAGGGCGAGCTAGGGGAGGGGATGGGAGGGCAGGGACCCTTTAAAGGACAAGTAAATGTTTTATAAGTCAGCATGGGCAACCATGTAAAGTTAAAGAAAGGTTTTATGATTATTGAGTTACAATATGGTGACCAGAATAGATTTTCTTCTTTTTTGCTTTTTGGGATCACACCGGCAATGCTCAGGGGGTTACTCCTGGCTCTGTGCTCAGGAAATATTCCTGGCAGTGCTCATGGGACCATATGGGATGCCAGGGATTGAACCTGGGTTAGCTGCATGCAAGGCAAACGCCCTACTCGGCTGGACTATCACTCTGGCCCCCAGAATAGGTTTTTTTCAAGTTTCTTTAGCTTGTACTGAGGGTCATTTAGAGGGGGCAGCAGAGAGGGGCCCCTCCTCCTGAACGTTCTTTGCTACACTTTGTCACACCTCACTTCCTGGACATCAGTGACCGCTGGACACTGCTGCTTTTTCATCCATAGATGATGGCAGGGAAATCCTTTCAGAACATATTTTCACTATTAAAAAATTAATTAAAAGATATTTTGTTTGAAACAACTTGTTTATGCCATTAAGTGCTCAGGGATCTCCTACTTGACTATTCACCTCAAAAGTACAAAATACAATTAGTGAAGTAAGAATGAAACCTTAATTTCAAGCAAGAAAAAAATATTCAAAAATATAATTTTATACCAATGTTTCAGAGTAAGTGCCCTTGTTTTATTTTGTCTTTTGAATTCCTAACACAATATAACTATTTAGACTCTTTATTGAAAAATTATTGCATATTAATAAAAATATGATAGATGAACACTTAGCACTGAATTATTTAAATTTAGCATAATTTTGCTTTATCTGTACTCAATGCCATTAAGGTGAAATCCATTTTTAGCTATGTGTTGTGTTACTTGTTCCTGTGACCATTAATGTTTTAAAAATATAGCCAAAAAGAGACTCTTTACACCATGAAAATGTAATAAACAAGCAATTATAAATTATTAACACTTTAAATCCTTAGCAATTCTTTTGTAATAAAATACAATCTCTACAATATAAAAGGTTTGGAGGTGCCACTTCTATGTTCGGTTCTGAAACGCATACACAGTTGCAAATAAATGAGAAAATTTAAACAGTGATTCTGGCTATTGATTACTATCAAGAGAGCATTTTGCATTTCATAAATTCTAGTGAAGCCTATTTTGCAATTTGTCATCTTTTGTAAATCACCATTTTTTTCCGTTACGAAAGAGTGTGCTAGAAATACAAAAGAGCTACACATATTTTAACCTATCTAAATGTTGCTTAAATTGTACTTTTTATATTTGAAGCACATAAAATGATCATTCATCAGAGATGTACTTAGTTTTAAGTATAGAACATTAAAGAATACTTTTTTAAAAAAATTGCTTCTGGTCTGGACATATGAAATGAAAATAGATGAGGAATAAACATAATTATCTTATTTTTTGCCACTATTAAATAGTCTGAGTCTGCAATTTATTTAGTGTTCATGACTAGATATTTTACTTTATAAACAGATATTGGTGAAATAACATTTAACTGGAATAATTTACTAACTCCCTCTCTCTTTGCCAAGGGAAATTATTCCCTAGCAAATCGCCTTCTGAAAAATGGCAATATTGGTAGCATCTAAGTTGAAGTTTAAAAAAAATGATATAATCATGGAGCAAAAGGTACTTTGTTTACCCTATCAGTAAAATTAAGACAAAATTCTTACATCAGAATTAGCTCAATTCAATCAATGACCTGTTAAAGAACCATCAAAGGATGTTATTCAATTCTTCGCAGCTGCCCTAGTGGAGTAATTTGGAGAAAACCCTATAAGACCCACTTGGAAGAAGTGCTGTATATATTCTCCATATTGTCACAGAGCTTCTAACCCCTATCCGATCTGGGTGTTCATATTTATCTAATTTTATTGGGTGCAGTTTATTTTGGGGAGTGATTCCCATCCCGATTTTATGATATTCTCTCATTGTTCTGGAGACACCTCTACCCCTAGAATATTTTCCTTCTTATATTTCTTGCTCCACCTTCATATTTCCTAAATAAGTTGCTTTGCCTCTCCACTAAAATATTGATCACTTGATCACTTGAACTCCGCTACTCATCGATTTGCTCGAGCGGGCACCAGTAACATTTCCATTGGACCCTATCACGTGCCAATGTAGCCCAATGGCATCTGGTTGATTCAGGAATATGAAGAGCCTCAAACCGTTCCTTCAGGGTCTTAACAAGGAAGTCTGACCATCTTGTAGGTGGGCGGCCACGTGATATTTTGACATCCCGTGGGATCCAGTCGGTAACGGCTCTAGTCCAGCGGTTGTCTTCAAATCGCATTACATGTCCAGCCCATCTGATTTTCGATGCCTTGGCAAACGAGACAGCGTCCCTGATTCTGGAATAGCGACGGAGGTCAGAACTCCGGATTCCTTCTCTCACTTGAGTGAGACGTGATATTCCAAGCATAGCTCTTTCGATGCCTCTCTGGGAGACCCGAATAGCATTCTCATCCTACTTTCGTAGGGCCCAGGTCTCTGAGGCGTATGTTAATGCAGGGAGAATGGTGGAGTCGAAGAGATGTGCCCGGAGCCGGAGGTTCTTTGTCCTTTTAGCTATTTCTTCCATGCCTTTGAAGGCATTCCATGCCGCTCTCTCTCCCTCCCGCGCAGCTCAGGTTTTAGGTCATTCATCATGTTGACTTCTCGACCTAGGTACACATAACTGCTGCATTCAGAGATGTTTGTTCCATTGAGAGAGAATGGGGCCTCTGGAACTAGTTCATTTCTCATGAACATAGTTTTCTTCAGATTCAGCTGTAGACCTAACTTTCCACATTCTCGGTCAAAGTCAGCCAGCATTTGTGCCGCTTGGCTAATGTTTGGTGTTATTAGAACGATGTCATCAGCGAAGCGGAGGTGGTGTAGTTGCCGACCATCTATCTTCACTCCCATTCCTTCCCATTCTAATTGTCTCATGATGTTCTCGAGGGTGGCACTGAAGAGTTTTGGTGAGACGGTATCACCCTGTCGAACCCCTCTTTTGACATCAATGATCACTTCTTTGTAGAATGGTGAGATCCTGGTGGTGAATCCATAATACAGCTCACGAAGGATCTTGATGTATTGGGTTTGAACACCCTGTTTGACTAGGGCTTCGATGACTGCTTCAGTTTCCACAGAATCAAAGGCTTTCTGTAAATCAATGAACGTGAGACAGAGCGGCATCTTGTACTCCCTACAAACCTCAATGAGCTTGGTTACTGTGTGGATATGGTCGATTGTGCTGAATCCTTTCCGGAAACCTGCTTGCTCGCATGGTTGACCTTCATCTAGTGTTCTGCTAATCCTGTTCAGGATGACACGTGTAAACAGCTTGTAGATGACAGACAACAGGCAGATGGGGCGATAGTTGCCGATGTCATGAATGTCTCCCTTCTTGAACAGTAGAACTGTCCTGCTGGTTTTCCATTGGGAGGGCACCTTGCATTCGGACAGGTAGCGTGTGAAGAGCCGAGCTAGTGTATTGATGAGCACCGATGGCAGATTCTTCAGATGTTCGGGTCTGAATTTGTCTGGGCCTGGTGCTGTTCCCTTCTTTACCGATGAGATGGCATGTCTTATTTCAGAAGGGAGAACGTTGGGAATGACGTATCCATCCTGTGGAATTTGGTATGTGGGCAGGTGGATGTGGCTATCAAAAAGATTTGAGTAGAAGTCCTGGATAATCTTCTCCATTGCCTTTCTGGAAGATGTGATAGATCCATCAGGCGCTCGGAGGGCAGTCATCTTGGTCTTATAGTTGGCGAAGGACAGGCGGGCAGTGCGAATACTTTTCCCGGCTTCTGCTGCATCTTCCAGTATTTCTGCTCTTCTGTCTTTGAGGTCTGCTTTTATCGCTTCTCTGCACTGTTTAGCAAGCTTGGGCGTTAGCATTTGGTCTCCTGAGGCTCGCGCCTTGCCACGTTGGCGAATGAGCTCGAGAGTTTCTGAAGACAAGCGCCCTTTTGTGTTTTTCTCTCTCTCGGCATTCTTCGCACAATCATGGAGGTGCTGAACCAGTCGGTTGTATTCTTCATCGATGTCATCAATGATGGTATCTTCCCATGTTGCCGCAATGGTGCTAAAGAGTTCCCAGTTGGTGGTCGTTCTGGGAGTTCTCTTCTTAAACTTTGCAGCCTTTTCTCCCCCGTTACGGGAAGTAGAATTTTGCATGAAGGAGACGGTGGTCCGATCCTGTCTGGAATTTGGGGACGACAGCAACATTGGTCAGACAAAACCGTCGATTGAAGATGATGCGGTCGATTTCATTGTGGAACTGTCCGCCAGGAGATTCCCATGTCCACCGCTTCGCTTCAGCCTTCTGAAACTGTGAGTTCCCATGAATAGTCTTGGTGGACATGATGAACTCAGATAGTCTCTCACCCTGTTCGTTCCATTCTAGGCCATGGGTCCCGATGTGGAGTTCTTCAGCCGATCTTCTCGGTCCTATCTTGGCATTAAAATCACCGACTATGATCTTGTAGAAGGTGTGATCTTTTTATAGAACTCCTCCAATTCCATGTAGAATTTCTCAATTTCATCTTCTTTGTATGTGGATGTTGGTGCATAGACAATGAAGATAGAAATTGCTGGCAGTGGGCCACATCTCCTCAAGTGTAATCGTCCTATTCGGTTTGTTAGGCATTCAAATGAATCAATGTTGACAGCCATGTTCGTGTTGACAAGGACACCAATGCCACCGACGCCTCTTTCATCACATGTTCCAAGGAACAATTCTTCTCCGGTGTCAAATACAGCATGATGCGACTGACGCCTCCTCGTCTCAGTCAGACCAATGATGTCGTACTTGATCTTTCTTGCTTGCAGCATCAGATCCTCAATATATGCTTCCGTTGCCAGTGTACGTGCATTGAAAGTACAGACAGTCATTTTAGTCCTTCTTCGTTTTGGCAGCCTAGGACAGCCGTGAAATTTTATCAGGCACTGCTTGTTTGCCTTTCTTACTGCTGCCGTATTAAGGGCTCTTTCGGGTCAGGAAAATAAACATTTTTGTTACTGGGTTTGGCATATCGAACACGCATCGGACAGCTTGCCAGGCTCTGCCATGCGGGCACTATATTCTCATTGCTTTGTGGGGCTCTCTCAGAGGGGTGGGTAGAATATTTTTGGTAGTTTGGAGGTAAATCGCGTGGCCGCTGTGTGGGCGCGCGCAACGGGAGTGCTGGTTTCTGCTCTGCCGGGTGTACCTGTGTCTGAGGCTCAAGCATTCCTGGGTTTGAAATACTCTCCTCTGAAGGGCGGGTCTCTGCAGGGCGGGTCCTTGTAGGCTGGGTTTCTGACAAGCTGGGCTGGAGACTGGATTAATCTGTGGGCTGGAGAGTGGATTAATATGCTGGGGGGAGATCTTACCAGCTGCAGAGTGTGGATTGTGACACAGATCGCTGCCAGCAAGGTGTGGGAGTTTCTCTGGCCTCCCTCCGAGGCTCCATCGGGATGGTGGACTCAGGTCCGAGTTGCTCTCGTGGTCCATGGAGTGCAGGGGGTTCAACGGGGAAAGCTGGTTTCTGCTCTGCCGGGTGTACCTGAGTCCAGGAGTTCTGGGCTGTGGTGCGCTATGCCGATCGGGTGTCCGCACTAAGTTCGGCATCAATATGGTGACCCTCCGGGAGCGGGAGGACCACCAGGTTGCCTAAGGAGGGGTGAACTAAAATATTATGTACTAAAATAACAAATCCAGAGGAGAAGACACAGGGCTGGAAAGCTGAGGAAGAGCAGGAATTCAAGGTCTGTGCTGTGGAGGAACTTGTGTTCACATCTGTAAAGCCCCACCTCCTGGGAACCTCACTGACGGGGTTATGGAGGACCAAGGAGAAGCTGCTTCCTCAGCGTCGGGTTCTCTCCGGTGGCTACTTTCTCCCTCTGGGGCTTCTCGTGCTTCTTCGAAAGCAACATTAACACTATCCTTGAATTTCTAAGGAACGTAAATTTTATCTTGTGTTTCTATGCTTTTTTTTTTTTTTGCTTTTTGGGGTCACACCCGGCAATGCTCAGGGGTTTCTCCTGGCTCTGCACTCAGGAATCACTCCTGGCGGTGCTTGGGGACCATATGGGATGCCGGGATTCGAACCCAGGCCGACACAGGCCGGCCGCGTGCAAGGCAAATGCCCTACCCGCTGGACTATCACTCCGGCCCCTTCTGCCTTTTGGTTCCTCAGCCTTCAGCTTTTGGCTCCTGCAGCTTTTGGCTTTTGGCTTTTGGCCTTTTGCTCCTTCTTCTGGGTAGGACTCAGATCGGGTGAGATCCTCTCTCTCTCTTTGGTGGGAGACTTAGGCTCTTTTGTGTGGTCTAAGTTTGGACCAGAGCTAGATGTGTTCATTATATTGGAGTGCTGTGGAAGAGCTTTTGTACTATTAAAAGCCTTTTTTGGAACTGCACCGGACTCGTGAATTTTCATCTGTTCTCCCGGGTCCTCGGAGGTAGAAGAGAACCTCTGTCCTGACACTGTTGGGGACCCCGCGGCCGCTCCCTGACATATATAGACCCATAATGGAGAAGACTTGCAATTAATAATAAGACATCATAAGAAGATCAGAATGGTTATCTCTGAGAGTAGAATAAAATGTTTACTAATGGGCCAGTATTCCTCAAGGTGTAAGAAATGAAGGACAGCATCAACACTTCCCATGTTGTCATCGTTGATGAATTCAATGCCATCCAGAGAACTGACTCTGCCATTAACTCTGGAAGACGGGCTAACCAAAGTCCTTTTATGCATCTAGGGAGAGCAATGAGAAGAAATTACTGATTGAAAAGGAGGACCCCCCCCACTCCATGAGGACCTCCATTTTCCACATCCGACTTCGCCCTTGTCAGAAATCCACCCAGCAGACCAGCCTATCACAGCCCGGCTCATCGAGATCCACTCTGCTGCAGTCTTTTTAATCCGGCCCAGGTATGCTGATCCAGAGACAGACATGGGGCAGAGCTGCTACTGGCTCTCACTGTGCCCAGGCACTCATGAGGTGCCCGGGAGGGATGGCAGGTTCTAGCTCTGGCCCGCCACCCCAGCAGAGCCTCACAACAAGCCAGATGACCCCCACTCCATGAGGACCTCCATTTTCCACATCCAGACTGCCTTCTCGTCAAAACTCCACCCACCAGACCAGCCTATCACAGCTCAGCTCACGCAGCCGCAAGTGGCAGTGCGGTTCATCAATAAATGCTGGATTTTGAGATGACTACAAGAGTATGCTACCCACACGGCAGAGCCTGGCAAGCTACCCGTGTCTTATTTGATATGCCAGATACCAGTAACAATTATAGACCTCATTCCCATGACCTGATGGAATGGTTTGAGGCTCTTTATGTTCCTGGAGCAAGCAGGTTCCCCTTGGGCTCTATGAAACAGGTCATATGGAGATGTTACTGATGCCCACTCAAGCAAATGGAAGATGAAAGGGGAAAACAGTGATAACAGTTTCTACGCCATGCGAACCCTCCAGAGGAATACTGAAAAGTTATACATTTTTTAAAGAATGAAAGTTAACATAAGGCAAAAATATAAGTCCTTTGTTTGCTGTATTTTTAATTCACTAGAATCAAAATATACCTTCAGACTAGCTTCACATCTATAAGCTTTTTGTTTACTGGGAGTAACAAAAGGGCCATGAAGGAGGGAATTTTCTCCCAGCATTATTATGGCAGTGAGGTGAGGCAACTGTAAACAAGCAATACCAGAAATGTTTACACTATTGAAACTGTGCTACCTTAACTGTAATGATTTTATAAAACCCCTTGGTAATACCAGCCTAGAACTGAGCATTGAATGTAGTTAAAGGGATATGCATGGTAACCACTAAATGAATGTATGCAAGCCATAATGTGTAAGAAAACGGGAGAGGGAGAGAGAGGGGGGGAGAGAGAGGGAGAGAGAGAAGAGGGGCAAAGTGCCTGCCATAGAGGCAGACTTGGGAGTGAGGGCGGAATCAGTGGACATCAGTGGTGGGAATAGTGCATTGGTGGAGGGATGGGTGCTGGTACACTGTATGACTGAAATCTCATCGTGAAGAGTTTTGTGGACACAGGTACACCCGGCAGAGCAGAAACCAGCTTTCTCCGTCATGCACGGCCGCCGTGGCTAGCCTCTAATTACCTCCAAATTACTGTAAATATTCTCCCCCATCCCTCTGAGAGAGCCCTACAAAGTAATGAGAATACAGTGCCCGCATGGCAGAGCCTGGGGAAGCTGTCAGATGCATGTTCGATATGTCAAATCCAGTAACAGAAATGTTTATTTTCCTGACCCCAAAAGAGCCCTTAATATGGCAGCAGTAAGAAAGGGCGAACAAGCAGTGCTTGATAAAATTTCATGGCCATCCTAGGCTGCCAAAACGAAGGACTAAAATGACTGTCTGTACTTTCAATTCACGTACTCTGGCATCGGGAACATATATTGAGGATCTGATGGTGCAAACGAAAAAGATCAAGTACGACATCATTGGTCTGACTGAGACGAGGGAGGCGTCAGTTGCATCATGCTGTATTTGACACCAGAGAAGAATTGTTCCTTGGAACATGCGACAAAAAAGAGGCATCCGTGGCGTTGGTGTCCTTGTCAACACGAACATGGCTGTCAACATTGATTCATTTGAATGCCTAACAAACCGAATAGGACGATTACACTTGAAGAGATGTGGCCCACTGCCAGCAATTTCTATTTTCATTGTCTACGCACCAACATCCACATACAAGGAAGATGAAATTGAGAAATTCTACATGGAATTAGAGGAGTTCTATAAAAAGATCACACCTTCTACAAGATCATAGTCGGTGATTTTAATGCCAAGATAGGACCAAGAAGATCAGCTGTGGAACTCCACATCGGGAACCATGGCCTAGAATGGAACAAACAGGGTGAGAGACTATCTGAGTTCATCATGTCCACCAAGACCATTCATGGGAACTCACAGTTTCAGAAAAGCTGAAGCAAAAGCGTTGGACATGGGAATCTCCTGGCGGACATTTCCACAATGAAATTGACCACATCATCTTCAATCGATGATTTTTTCTGACTGATGTAGCTGTCGTCCCCAAATTCCAAACAGGATCGGACCACCGTCTCCTTCATGCAAAATTCTACTTCCCCCATAGCGGGGAGAAAAGGCTGAAAAAGTTTAAGAAGAGAACTCCCAGAACGACCACCAACTGGGAACTCTTTGGCACCATTGCAGCAACATGGGAAGATACCATCATTGACGACATTGATGAAGAATACAACCAACTGGTTCAGCACCTCCATGATTGTGCGAAGAATGCCGAAAAGAGAGAAAAACACAAAAGGACGCCTGTCTTCGGAAACTCTTGAGCTCATTTGCCAACATGGCAAGGCTCGAGCCTCAGGAGACCAAATGCTAACATCCAAGCTTGCTAAACGGTGCAGAGAAATGATAAAAGAAGACCTCAAAGACAGAAGAGCAAAAATACTGGAAGATGTAGCAGAAGCCGAGAAAAGCATTCCGCACTGCCTGCCTGTCCTTTGCCAACTATGACCAAGATAACTGCCTTCCGACGCCCTGATGGATCTATCACATCTTCCAGAAAGGCAATGGAGAAGATTATCCAGGACTTCTACTCAAATCTCTTTGATAGCCACACCCACCTGCCACATACCAAATTCCACAGGATGTATATGTCATTCCAACGTTCTCCCTTCTTAAATCCGACATGCCATCTCGTCGGTAAAGAAGGGAACAGCACCAGGCCCAGACAAAGTCAGACCCGAACACCTGAAGAATCTGCCGTCGGAACTCATCAATACACTAGCTCGCCGCTCTTCACACGCTACCTGTCCGAATGCAAGGTGCCCTCCCAATGGAAAACCAGCAGGACAGTTCTACTGTTCAAGAAGGGAGACATTCACAACATCGGCAACTATCGCCCCATCTGCCTGTTGTCCATCATCTACAAGCTGTTTACACGAGTCATCCTGAACAGGATTAGCAGAACACTAGATGAAGGACATCCATGCGAGCAAGCAGGCTTCCGGAAAGGATTCAGCACAATCGACCATATCCACACAGTAACCAAGCTCATTGAGGTTTGTAGGGAGTACAAGATGCCGCTCCTGTCTCACGTTCATTGATTTACAGAAAGCCTTTGATTTTGTGGAGACTGAAGCAGTCATCGAAGCCCTAGCCAAACAGGGTGCTCAAACCCAATACATCAAGATCCTTCGTGAGCTGTATTACAGATTCACCACCAGGATATCACCATTCTACAAAGAAGTGATCATTAATGTGAAAAGAGGGGTTCGACAGGGTGATATCATTTCACCAAACTCTTCAGCGCCACCCTCAAGAACATCATGCAACAATTAGAATGGGAAGGAATGGGAGTGAAGATAGATGGTCGGCAACTACACCCACCTCCGCTTCAGCTGATGACATTGTTCTAATAACACCAAACATTAGCCAAGTGGCACAAATGCTGGCTGACTTTGACCAAGAATGTGGAAAGATAGGTCTACAGCTGAATCTAAAGAAAACTATGTTCATGAAGAATGAACTAGTTCCAGAGGCCCCATACACTCTAAATGGAACAAACATCTGTGAATGCAGCAGTTATGTGTACCTAGTGCCACAGACCGCTCAGTTGGGGTGAGCTCTAAGTCTTGGGGATAATCAGCATGAAGAAATCAGGAGAACAGGAACGCTCGGTGCAATGGACAGACAGGCACAGACACAAGGGAGGTCAAATACTGCTGCTGCCATTTACTGAGGGCAAAGCTTTTCTTTTTTATGATCAAGAAATGCACAGACGCAAGATTACACCAGTTATTTTTTAGCAAAGGAGACATTTTTTTAACAACAAAAAGGAGTTTATCGTGTCTACCACATATGACCACCTTTTGCCTGCGCCTGTTTTTCTCAGACATGTTTTTCTGACGTCTTTTTGTTTTTACATACTTTCATATTTGGCTTAAGTAAGATACATTTTTTTAATTTTGATATTCATAGAATTACTTACTAGCTCTATGCACATATTATAGATTAACTTAGGAACTTCTATGCAGAGTTTATTATTGTAAGATTATTAAGATTTTGTACTAGAAAGTGTTAACTTTAACAGGCCCAATTATTTTTCACACAGGAGGTTTAGGGAGGCTAATCACTGCATTCCCGTCAACAGGGGGTAGCCAGTCACCTCAACCCATAGGTCAAGAATTCTCCCTTCCCGCTAATGATGGGAAGCAAAGGCCTGAAGGCCACGAGCCTTAGGAAAGACCAGCTCAGGCCTTGGCAGCCAGAGCTGCGCGGGCTGGCATTTTTATACTATCTTTGTTTTATGCTATAATTGTGTATAATGAAACTACTGTTGCCGCAGGTTTTTCTCTTTGTCCAGTCTCTTCATTACTCAGAGTCTAAGTTTCAGCATAAACAAGCACTCTAATTGCACACCAAGCATTCTTAGGAACAACCAAGGGAGTCTAGGGGGCTTTGTTGGCGACAGTCCCTTTTTAGGGGAAGCACCGCCTGGTAACTGTCCCTTTTAGGGGGAAGTACCGAAGCAATCTCCTGGCCCAGTGAGCACTTTCATGCTACGCGAGCCGGTGCCGCAGGGAGCCGTGGCAACCTAGGTCGAGAAATCAACATGATGAACGACCTAAAACCTGAGCTGTGCAGGAGGAAGAGAGCAGCATGGAATGCCTTCAAAGGCATCGAAGAAATAGCTAAAAGGACAAAGAACCTCCGGCTCCGGGCACATCTCTTTGACTCCACCATTCTCCCTGCATTAACATAGGCCTCAGAGACCTGGGCCCTATGGAAGCAGGGATGAGAATGCTATTCGGGTCTCCCAGAGAGGAATCAAAAGAGCTATGCTTGGAATATCACGCCTCACTCAAGTGAGAGAAGGAATCCAGAGTTCTGACCTCCGTCGCTATTCCAGAATCAGGGACGCTGTCTCGCTTTGCCAAGGCATCGAAAATCAGATGGGCTGGACATGTAATGCGATTTGGAGACAACTGCTGGACTAGAGCCATTACCGACTGGATCCCACGGGATGTCAAAAGATCACATGGCCGCCCACCTACAAGATGGTCAGACTTCCTTGTCAAGACCCTGAAGGAACGGTTTGAGGCTCTTCATATTCCTGAATCAACCAGATGCCATTGGGCTACATTGGCACGTGATAGGGTCCAATGGAAATGTTACTGGCGCCCGCTCGAGCAAATCGATGAATAACGGGATTCAAGTGATCAAGTGATCAAGAATAGTTTTGTAATTGTATATGTCATGTTGGTATAATAAAAAAATTAAATCCCATGATGTTATTAATGGCATAGACCATATATTTGTGACATGTGTATGGATTTATATATATATATATATATATATATATATATATATATATGTATATATATGTATATACATATATGAATAACCAAAGTATTTTTTAAAAAAAATTTACGGGAACCTTTCTTTCTCAAATTCTTAATTATACTATACAGCTATAGTAAACAAAACTGTGTGGTACTGGGATAGACAGCTTGTCAGACGGATAGTTTACGAATGAACTCCCAGAGACAAACCCTCATGTACTCTAGCAGATAACCTTGGACAGTAGAATGAAGTCTCTGAAGTAAGGAAATCATCTTCAACAGATAATACTGAGGGAAACTGCAGGCCACCTACAAAAAAAAAGAAGAGAATAAGGAAAAATTTGGATTTCTCTCTCATACTTTTAAAGAATGATAATTTAAATGGATTAAATATTAATATTAGACCCAAATACATAAAATTGAGGAATAAAAGAAGTATATGTATTATGTTGACCTGAGAGGCATCTTTAATGGACTAGTGCCATTGTCCAATAAAAAGGAGTCCAAATATATCACATCAAGAAGTCTCTGGACTGCAAAAATGAATCATGACTGGAATATAAAGTGTTTACTGTGGTTGAAAATGATATTTGTTCACCATAAGTGTTACAAAAGACTAAAAAGTCTCAATTTTATAAATAACTGAGTAATTGAAGAAGCAGATTTTATCAAAGAAAATGGAAGGAAGGAGCTGAAAATATTTCCTAAAAGAAGATATAAATATAAGCAATAAATACTGTGAAAAATTGTTTCATGTCACTTATAAAGAAAATGATAATCCACAGCAATCCACCGTTGTTAAGTAAGTGCATGGACTTCATGTAAGAGGCCCTGGACTTTACTCCCAGCACTAACAATGAATGAATGAATGAATGAATTAATGAATGAATTAATGCATAAACTTAACATATGAATATAATAAGAATTTCAACTCAGTGAAAATAAGAAAATGTTCAACTTAGATTACTCAAACTTTGAACAACACAATTACTCAATAAGAATGACAGATTTGCAAAACAGAGACAATAGACAAATATTTCTTGATTTGTTCATTTCAAAGGCAACTAGAAATCACTATATGGGCTCCATGTCTTTATTTCTATTTCTAGATGTTGTATGAAAAACCACCATAAACCACATAAAAATAAAAACTACAGCCTCTTTGTCTTGGAATTATATGCAGTATCCCAAATGGGACTGCTTTGATTCTCATTTCTTATATTTAATAACTACTGGATTAATGTGAACTAAACTAATTTTTTAAGTTTGAAAAGTATGCACAAAAAGTTACAAGCAGGGAGGTTAGATTTAGACTCGACTCCAAGCTGTTAACAAGTAATTATTTCCCATTTCTATTTGCGAAAGGGGAAGCAAATAAATGATATCAGAGATAGGAAAGCTAAGAACTTAGTCAAGAGTTAACCTAACACAGTGTAGCATCTTAGCCATAGAAGCTATATCCTTATCTCCAAAAGGTGGTCAGTCCAGTAACTGATTAGTTTACCTCATCATTGTGGGAGACCGTGTGTTCACAAGATTCTTTTTGCTTCATTAAGTTTTTGTTTGTATTTTTTGGGGAGTTCATGCTTAGCTGTGCTTAGGGCTCATTCCTGTCCTGATCTGGGATCAGACCTGGTGGTGGTGCTCAGGGCACAATATGTCTTGTCATATACTAACGTCTGGTCTGCTGTGTCCAAGGCAATTGCATTACCTTCTGTACTAACTCTCTAGCCCCACAGGCTCCTCAAATAAATAAGGAGAAATATGCCTTTACTAAAAAGAAAACACAGATCAACTTATCTTCTCATTTGTACTTCACATCCAACAAATATATTAAAACCATAAAAAATGCTACAAACGCTTATCCATCAAGAGGGATGACCATCGATTTAAAAGAGTTGCTGGTTTTAAAATAACCTGAAGTCTTGAAGAACAAGAGTGAACAGATTTCCCTACTGGGAATAGGAGGAATATTTCATACTTACTGCAGTTCCACTCACTAAGACCTATGTTTCCACATTGGTTTGATTCTCCCTTGTGGCATATGTTTTCTCTTTCGATTACCATCTTTGGTAACTGACAAAGGTCACTTTGAACATGACCCTTTAGGTGACAGATATTTCAAGTTTACTCTCTCCCGCTTAACTGTTCAGATATGAACAGAGATCATTTGATCCACTAGTATAAATCTGAGTGTGGCATAATGCGATTGAGAGATGACCACTGGACTAGAGCGGTTAGCGACTGGATCCCATGGGACGTCAAAAGATCACGTGGCCACCCACCTACAAGATGGTCAGACTTCTTTGTCAAGACCCTGAATGAGCAGTTTGAGGCTCTTCGTATTCCTGAAGCAACGAGATGCCATTAGGCTACACTGCACATGATAGGGTCAAATGGAAATGTTACTGGCACCCTCTCGAGCAAATCAATGAATAACGGGATGTCAAGTGATCAAGTGATCAAGTATAAATCTAAAAAATTTCTGGAACTTTGCACTATTTCTTTTGCACTTCTTTCTTCAGATATAGTCCTTAATCCAAGCTAATAGAGAAATACTATTTACCATTGTATCATGATGGAGATCAGATTATATGAACACAAAAATTATTTAATAGGTATATTATATGACATGTTAATAAATAAATAGTATATTTTATCTAACTTTGTGAGTCAACAAATTTAGATTTCTTGTTCTTAATTTTTTCTTAGGCGAATCACATATTTCTTGTATTTGTTTAATATGGAAAAGCCACCAAGGGTTAAAAACTTGTTTTAATTATCTACTATTATTATTTAATAAAAAGTTACATGACTTTGAAACTTCACCTCTGTATTGCTTTACTTGACTTAAGAAAAAAGAAAAGTTCTTGAAAAGCTATTACACAATTCACTGCCTTACAGCTAACATGACATTTATAAACCAATTCAAATGAAGTATTACTATTGTAAGAATTTCATCTTGGCATAGAACCATGTAAAAAATTGTTTTAATCAGAGTCTACATTTCACATATCCGGCAACCACATTAAATTTATCTATTAACAATTCAAAACGTCTGAAGTTTGACTCATGTACCAAAGCAGACAAATAATTGTTATCAGATATATGCTGAATGATCAAAAATACTGTTTCAGATAACAAGAGGTGCAAGGCAGTACATTAACATAAATATCTGCACTAATGCATTCATATCAACACTCAATACAGAAGCATTTGTAAATTGTTTGGCAGCCCTCTCTTCCTTTAGATTGCACGCTATTAAATGTGCTGGTTTTTTAGCTGAAAGAATTTGCTTCTATTACCAACCATATATTATGTGTCATTATTTTATATTCTGATAACATGATTCTTTCATCTTAGATTAAATTTCAACAGCAATTGAAAATAACTAATAGACTCTAGGGAAAATTCCCATTAAAAAAGAAAAAGGGAAGACAGAGCGATTTGATGCAGAATTTAATTTAAAGAATCCATTTAATCAGCAAGAAATACTTACCTAGTAGGGCATTTCCTCATGTCAAAAGTTATCTTTATCATGTTGGATTAGTAGACATTAAGCTACACTTAAAATATTCATCTTCCCTACATAGTTACTTCTGTAGTTTATAATACAGAAATCATATTAGAATTCTCAGCAAACATAATTTCACATGCTACAGCCAACCGGACTCAGACTCTAGTCAATCAATAGTAAACATATTTTTTGAATTATTCTTTCATACAAAATAATGTTCTGTGAAGTTTGTGATAAGACATTCTCAGCAGGCAAGTATCTTTGATTATAAATAGTTGAATCTGATTCTAGTAAGCACTAACACTATCACTATCACTATCTTCCTGTTCATCATCTATTTGCTCAAGCGGGCACGGTAATGTCTCCATATGTCCTGTCCCATACTAGTAGAGCCTAAGGGCATCTGCTTGCTCCAGGAACATAAAGAGCCTTAAACCATGGGAATGACCTAATATAATGGTTACTGGTATTTGGCATATGAAATATGACACAGGCTGCTTACCAGGCTTTCCGTGTGGGTGTCACACTCTAGTAGTCACCTCTAAATACGGCATTTATTGATGAACAGCCGCCAAGTGGCCCGCGGAGCCGGGCTGTGATAGGCTGGTCTGCTGGGTGGAGTTCTGACAAGGGGCAAGTTCTGAGAAAAAAAATTATAAAGTATTTTAGAAAAGTAGATGTCAAACAAACATGTTTTCTATTATAATGCACTCAGCTTTTCTTCTCTTAATAGGGTTTGACCAATAGTAGATAAATAAAAGTGTTATAGAATGTTCATATTTTATTTCCATATCAAATAGTTGATTGCTTGGAACAATAACTTTCTTGGTACCTCTGATATTTTACTGCTTACCAGCTTCCTGAAGACAATGTTTTGACTAAGGACATATAGAGAAGTGAAGAACAAATTTCAAGTAAAAGTTACAGTTTACAATTAAAGTTTATAAAAAGTTATTGTAATAACCCAGGAATAACAAAGATTACATAAAAGGTGCAAAAACAAATGAGAATTGCTCCCATTAAAGCTAAATCCTGGTGTCTATATCTGGGTCTTATAACCCTTGTGTGTGGGAGGACAGAGACCTTCTACTTAATTTGGAAAATGAGATAGTATGTACATAATGCTTACAAATTTATTTTGCATAAGGGTATCATTCTCCTGGTTGAAATCGTTGATAATTCTTAAGTTTCAAACTTTAGCATTTTACATTCTCTAAGGAAAAGGTAACAAGCAATATGCTGAAAGGATCCTCAGTCAGTATTTAACAATAGCATATTGTTAAATATGCTATAACTAATAATGTAACATAACATAACATCATAACATAACATAACAACAGATATAATAACACAAAATAACAATAACAAAGAGCTTGTTCAGTCAATAGCTAACAAGCATCATCATCCCAAATCTGAGATTACCAAGTAGCAGGAGGTGGGCCTGTGGGGGAGAGGAGACTCAGAAGTGGCACAAGAAGAGAAATGGAGGGTCTTGGACAATTTGATAATGGCGTGCCAAGAGCGTGAAGGCGGCTCCCAGCAGCACTCACTAGTGTGAGAAGCTGTAACTAGCAATGTTGGGGAACCATATAATCCAAAGAACCCAGGTAGGTGCCAACCTCACTTCTGTTTCCTTGCTCTCCAGAACTAGAGTTTTTTAGTGTCTTTGTAATCAAATAATTACAACAGAGTAGAATCCAATTCAGCTTGATCGGAATCCACAAAAATAAATAAATAAATAAATAAAAGATTCTTATGGGTACACATAGGAAGGAGAATGTGCAAAAGAGGGGAGGAGAAGTCACCTATTTTACAAGTCAAAGAGACTCTCAGGAGAAACTGATTCCACCTTTTTCTCTCTTAGTAACATGATTTTTCCTTTTTCTTCTCCACAGGAGCTGCCCTTTGCACTCAACTAGGTTAACTGATACAAGACACCTAGATTCTGTATCTTTTGCCCTCTGATGTGAATTTCACATTAAATAATTTGTAGCCTTTGATTTAAACTGAAAAATAACTTTTCCTTTTAAGTTTCTAAATTCCCTGATTTTAATATTGTTTTTTTCTCAGAAAATCGGGGAGCAAGACAGAGAAGGCTCCCCACCCTGGTGAGCAATTAGGATGCATTTACAGATTACATTCAACATGTCACCTGCACAGCTGGTAAAACCACAGCAATTACAAGCACAACATCCAAGATCATTGATCACAGATCACAATCAAAAATAGAAGAGCAAGACAAACAGTTGAAAACCTGTGAAAAGAAACTCAGAGTCAGTAAACTGGCTCTGCTTCAAGTGCTCCATGCAGACTTTCCACGTACTATTGCATTGTAATACACTGTGTTTACAAACATAATACAGCAATGCCCAATAAAGGGAGGCATGTGTTTCCTAGCCTGAGAGACAGTACAGCAGGTTGGTGCTTACCTGCATGCACCAGGATTGATATAGCGTCAGTGCTCACACAGTCTCCCCTGGGAAGGTTCACCCTGAGATAGAGGTAGGAGTAACCTCTGGGAACAAACAGGTATGGATTCCAAAGACTAAATAAAATAAGGCATGCATATACCATAATTTATTCTTAGAAATTAGGGGAAAAACATATACCATACATTTATTCTTTTCCCCACATATATAAGGCGTCATTATATATTTGTGCACTGCATTAAAAACTATCATAGATAATATGGCATCAGCGAAGGCCGGGCTGTATCTAGACACCCCTGTACTGTCAGTACAAGATGCTTTTGTTTGACAATGGCCAATTTTTATTCTAGATACACTCATCCAGATAACTTCCATTATTGCAGTGAGTGTTTAAGTGTTTAAGGGTCCTCACTTAGTCTTGACAAGTAAAGCAGAGTCATGACAAGTAAATGGATAGAAATTAGTTTCTGTGCTACCTTAGAAAACTTTGCTTGTTTTATAATCCTCTGTTACAATCTTTGTACAAATTTTCATTTTACTTGCTGGAGTAATAAAAGATAATACAAGTTTGTCCTCAAATGTTAATATTGCATAAAAAGAATCACAATCTGTGAAACCCACTTGTTTTTCCTTTATAAAAGTGTCGCCACAGTGGAATTTATGTTACGTGTATAATGGGAAGTGCTATGTGGAATTTTCACTTGATTTGATAATCCCAATTAAATTGTGTGCTGATAATCCTAAAAGCTTATTTATAAACATAGAAAGTCATACTTAATATAAAAATTATCTTTAGAAGCATTCAAATGTTGTAACTTATCTTTTACATTGGTAGAAAAAGATACTGTCAAACATGATATGGTGACCCAACATGTGCATCTTTAATGTCCAAACAACTTGTCTATGGTCCTTCGAATTTATTTTTTTTATTTTTGTTTAGGGCCACATTTGACAATGATCAGAGGCTATTCCTGGCTGTCAGCTCAAAAACTACACCTGGAAGTGCTTTGGGTGATTAAATGAGATGCTGTGAATTGAACCTAGTGATTTGCATTTGTATACCCTAAGTTCTGTACTATTCTCTGGCCCTCTGAAAGATTAATTTTAGATAATAATTGACATGGAAAAAAGGTTAAATACTAGTAAACATTAACTTGTACTTAACATTTGCTAATAGACATGCCAGAGGTGGGGCCAGTGTGATGGTACAGTGTGTAGGGGCACTTTCCTTGCATGTAGCAGAAAAAAAAGAAGGAAAGAAAGATAATAAAAGAAAGATGAAAGAAAGAAAGATGAAAAGAAAGAAAGAAAGAAAAGAAGGAAGGAAGGAAGGAAGGAAGGAAAGGAAGGAAGGAAGGAAAGAAAGATAGAAAGAAAAAGAAAGATAATAAAGAAAGATGAAAGAAAGAAAGATGAAAAAGAAAGAAAAAGAAAGAAAGAAGGAAGGAAGGAAGGAAGGAAGGAAGGAAGGAAGGAAGGAAAGAAAGAAAGAAAGAAAGAAAGAAAGAAAGAAAGAAAGAAGAAAGAAAGAAAGAAA